>CAUYQU010008871.1:0-61196 GCA_963574635.1 Cheracebus regulus
GCTGGTTTCTTCCCATCTTTGTGTATTTATCCTCCTGTCGTCTCTGTAGTTGCTGACTTTCAGATTGGGCCTCTGAGTGGACATCTAGTTTGTTGATGATAAAGTTATTTCTGTTTCTTAGTTTTCCTTCTAACAGTCTGGCCTCTCTGCTGTAGGACTGCTGAGGTCCACTCCAGGCCCTGCTTCCTGGGGATCACCTGCAGCAGCTGCAGAACAGGAAAGGTTGCTACCAGTTTCTCCTTCTGCTATCTGTGTCCCTGAAGGATGCCCGCCAAATGTCAGTCTGATCTCTCCTTTATGAGGTGACTCTTTGGATATATGGGGGTGAGGGAGCTGCTTGAGGAGACAGTCTGTCCTTTATAGGAGCTCAAGTGCTGAGTTGTGAGCTCTGTTGTCCATTCAGAGCTGCTGGGCAGGTATGTTTAAGGCTGTTGCAGCAGAACTCATATACCCTTTTTTCCCCCCCAGGTGTTCTGTCCCAGGGAGTTAGGTCTTTATTTATGAGTTTCTGGTGTGCTGCTGCCTTTTTTCTTTTCAGGGCTGCCCTGCCCAGCAAGGAGGCAGCCCAGTCCCTGTCTGCCTGTAGAGTCTTTGCTGAGCTGCTGTGGGCTCCACCCAGCTGCCGTGTGAACTTCCCTGCAGTCCTGTTTATATGGGTGTAATTAGATCTGCCTCAGCAATAGTGGCCCACCTCTGTAATGGCGGGTTGCCTCGGCAACAGCAGGTTGCCTCCGCAATGGTGGACTACCTCTGTAGTGGTGGAGTGCCCCGTAATGGCGGACACCCCTCCCCTATAGAACTGGACCATCCAGGGTTCAGCTGCGCCCACTGCGAAACTCTTAACCAAGAGCGTTTCCAATCGCTGTTTTAGCCAAGCCTGATCACCTGGCTCGCTGTCTCAGAGCCTTTTGTTTTTTTAGTTGAATGGTTGACTCCCAGGTGTTCCAGTCGACTCCCAGGTGTTCCAGTCGCCTGTTGAAAAGGCACCGGGATCTGTGTGATTTTCCCTGCGGGGACACACTGCGCAGGCTGAAACAGCGGCGCTGAGATTTGTAGCACTTTTTTGCCAGCGAATCTCCTGCGCTGGCTCCCTGATTCAGTCCCCTTTTTAATCTGCCTTCCCGTAGCTCCACTCGCCAGTTAAAAGGGCACACAGACCAGTGTATTTTGTACGGAGAACCGCCACGCCGGGGTGCCGGCAAAGCAGCCGCCGCACTGGTGACCCGTGGGGCTGCTCCGCCTGGAAATTTCCTGGTCTGGGGGTAATAAAAATCCATCTGGAAATGCAGCGTCCACTCACCCTCTGCACTTTCACTGGGAGCTGCAATCCTGAGCTGCTCCTAATCGGCCATCTTGGATCTCTCTCCGCTAGTTAATATTTTTAATTTGTGTTTAATAAACTCTTCTAAGTGTAATTATCTGGCACCCAATTTTTTTTACACCTCTGGAATAATGTGTATTCACCAGTTTCAGAATTCTAAATGGTGTAAAAGAACCAGGTAGATTCAACATTTTAAAACATGCTGCTTGGTTATTTCTATTTTATCTTTTGTGAACTCCCTTATCATATTATTTATAGTTTTTTTTAACACTACACATTAAAATAAAATTTAAAATGTGGCAATAGCCATATATAGAGAAGTGAATATGTCAGCATTTATAATTAAAAAAACAAGTAAACAAACACATGTACATGTCCAAAAGTAGAGAACTGTTATGTAATATATGGTTTTTCTTCTCCAAAAACCATGACTTAACCATTAGAAATGATTTTTACATATGCTTATAACAACATAGAAAAACACTTATGTTGGAATTTTAAGATAAAAAAACATAAAATGCACGTAAACTATGATAAAAACTGGGCTTTTAAACTGATTTACACAGAAAGAAAAAAAATTTTTTTAAGCCACAGACTTAAAAAAAAAAGAAGCGGGTAGATTCATAGTTGATGGTCTGTCCAGCCTGACTTATACTGGTGGAGTACATTGGATTACACATGGATTACTTGCCACTTTCCCTTAGAATATGGAATTGATAACTTTTCATTGTATTAGGAAGACAGTAAAATGTGCACACATTCATGTACATGATTCACTTTTGGAGATCATCAGAATACCATCACAATATTCGAATTGATAACTGTGTTAAAAAAAAAAGCGTGGCATCTTGGTTGTATTGATAAATGTAGCATTCTGTGCTGCTTCTAAGCAAATTAGAAAATTATAGTTGATTTTCTTTTAATATCTCAATAAAACAGATTTCACTATATCTTCAAAAGTGTGCTTTCCTACTATTCATTTAGATTCGATACAGCTAACCCATAAACAAAAGCCATTTGTTTTTATTAGACATGAGGTGTTTTTCTCTCATGAGGTGCAATGTTTCTGCTGAGGCTAGCACATACCTCTATCATCTCTTTGCTTAAAAAGAAAAAAATAAGTCTGTGTGATATGATGTACTTCATCCAATTTGACTTAAAAGGAAATTATACTAAAATACTGCACCAAATGTAGCAGTTAGGGTTCTATATTGCTAAAGAACACCCAGGACCTCAAATGGCAACGCTTACAAATAGAAAGTTTACTGCAGAAGAAAGGTACAGGATGGCTGCAGCATTAGGTAGGGCACAGCTAAGGATGGCCTCTCAGCAGGAGGTTGGGAGATCAGATGAGAGATATCACTGCTCTCCCTCTGTGTGGGCCTTAACAGTGGAGCTGTGTCCCTAGATTCACCAACCACTCCCCTGTACATGGAATATTTTGAAACCAGGAAGCCCTGAATGATATTTTGGTCAAAATTTCTTATATGCTGCTGGTTACATATTCATATTCTTCCTATAATCAGCCTCAACAGCAGAGCTTCAGGGTTATCACTGAAACCAGCTTCAGGGTTATCACTGAAACCATCGATCCTACTGTTATAAATAAATAATGTTGACAAATTCATTCAAATCACCCTTTGGACTGAAGCTTACAAAGTAACAAGGCAACTCAGTGCCTTCCTTGACGAGAGGTCAGTGACATGCAGGTACGTGGACAAAACAACTCAATCCAATTCTAGATCTGTTGGAATCACAGCACAAACCTATTTTGAAAACCAATGCATTGCAGTGTGACAACATATGTTTATTGCAGCACTGTTTACAATAGCAAAGACTTGGAACCAACCTAAATGCCCATCAAAGATAGACTGGATAAGGAAAATGTGGCACTATACACCATGGAATACTATGAAGCCATAAAAAAGGATGAGCTCATGTCCTTTTAGGCACATGGATGAAGTTGGAAACCATCATTTTCAGCAAACTGACACAAGAACAGAAAACCAAACACTGCATGTTCTCACTCATAAGTGGGTGTTGAACAATGAGAACACACGGGCACAGGGAGGGGAACCTCACATACTGGGGCCTGTCAGTGGGTGAGGGGGCTAGGGGAGGGAAAGCAGGGAGTGGGGGGATTGGGGAGGGATAGCATTAGGAGAAATACCTAATGTAGATGACAAGGGAATAGATGCAGCAAACAACCATGGCATGTGTATACCAATGTAACAAACCTGCACATTCTGGACATGTATCCCAAAACTTAAAGTATAATAAAAAAAATCAAAAAGAAGAAATATTTGCTAACTTCAAAGTTATATTTTTCTATTTTTTAAATAAACTTGATGGTTTCAGCTGTTATGTTTAAGTTGATGATCCAACTCAAATTAATATTTGTGTGTGGTGTGGAGTAGGGGTGTGGCTTATTATTAAAATGTTCTAAAAATAGTTATTCCTGCATAATTTGCTAGTCTATCAACTACAGAGAAAGTGATGTTGACATCTCCAACCATGACTGTGAAATGGTCTACATCTCCTAAATCTCCTTTTAATGTTTACGGTTGCTTCATGTATTTAAGAGCTTTTACTAGACACACAGACATTTATGATTATTATGTGTTCCTAAAGAATTGACCCATTTATTATCACACAGTATCTCATTTTGTTTCTTGTAACACTTTTACTTCAAATCACTATTATCTGATGTTAATGTAGGCATTCCAGCCTTCCCGTTCTTTCCATTTTTCATTCATCTGCTTTCATGCTATCTGTGGCCTTATACTAAAGTCTAACATTTGTAGATAGTATATAGTTGGAATACTTTTTTTTACCTATTCTAATAATTTCTGCCTTTTTGTTGGAATGCCATTATATTAATATTTACATAAGTTTTGGGCTTTTGATTTTACATCTAGCATTTTCTATATATCCTCTCTCATATTTTCCCTCTTTTTCTCTTTCCTGAATTCTTTTGGATTCTTTGAAAATGTTTTTAGAAGCTCATTTTCTATCATCTAATGGATTTTTAGATATGCCCCTAAGTATTATGTCTATTGTGGTTAAAATAGGGATTACAGTATGAATCTGTAACTTTTCAGTCTAGTTGGAGTTAACATTGTTCAACTTTATACACTATGAAGAAAATACTTGGCAGCAATGCATGTCCATCCCAAACTCCTTCATTCGTGCTGCCGCTTCCATATGTACCCATCTACAATCACTGTGGGCTCTGAGATACAATGTTGACATGTTTGCTTTAAATACTCATATTAATGTGAAATCAATTGCCTTCCCTTCATGTAGATTTGACATTCAATCTAGAATCATTTTTAAAACTTCCTTTAGCATTTTTTTATAGTACAAATGTCTTGGGACCCGATTCTTTTATTTTTGGGTATGTATAAATGCCTTTCATTCACTTTCATTTTAACAGATAATTTCCAGTTTCTGAGACAGATATAGAATTCTGATTATTTTTTCTCTTTTCTTCCTTGAGTGTTTAAGGCTGCTGTTCTACTGTTTTCTGAGCTCACTGGTTTTTATTTAGTAATTAACATTGTTTAGAATTACTGTTTCCCTGTACATTATATCCCATTTATCTCTGGCTTTTTTTTAAGACCTTTTCTTAATTTTAATTGTTTTGTATTTTACTTGTGATGTGTTTAGTGATGGTTTTTATAATTATTCTGTTTGAGATTTGCTGATATTTTGAATCTGTAAATTTCTATCTTTCTCCAAATTGAGAAAACTTGCCATCTAATGCTTCTATCTTGGTCATCCTGGGTTTCCATTTCTTGGTTAATCTTTCTCTTGAGAATAGATTATGCTTTTCTTCTTAGTTGTGAGATAATTTTGGAGTTGTATCTTGTTACATCCTAGCCATTGTAACTGCTATGTTGTGTACACGTTTTTATTATTTTATATTTCTCCAAAGAATTATTTTTTTGATTAAGCATTTTATTTAGTTGTATTCACATTGAAAACTTTATGGATCTTTTTTCTCCCAGAGTTTTGGCTGTCTCATGTTGGATTGACTGCAATCTGTCAGTTTAAAGCTGGTATAGTGAGAAACCACCTATGCTTTTTCCTTCTTCCCCTGGTTCACTCTCCACTAAAATTTGCCAATTTTTTTTCACTATCCCATGCCTGTAGGTGACTTTGTTTTATTTATTTATTTATTTATTTTTCCGAGTTCATTGTTATAATCTGAAGATATTTTTCTTTAATTTTAGGCCTTTACCTGTTCATATTGTAGGCAAATCTCTTATGATAGCTTTTTTTTTAAAAAAATTACTTTAAGTTCTGGATACATGTGCAGAATGTGCAGGTTTGTTACATAGGTATACGTGTGCCATGGTGGTTTGCTGCACCTATCAACCAGTCATTCAGAGTTTCAAGCCCTGCGTGCATTAGGTATTTGTCCTAATACTCTCCTTCCCGTTTTCCCTCAGCCCCCAGAAGAACCTGGTGTGTGTTGTTTCCCTCCTTGGGTCCAGGGAAAGATTTCCTTCTGCTTATTCTCTGGTCTAGGAAATCTAGCAAACTTCTCTACCTTCCAGTGGACAGAAACATGCCTTCCCCAGTGAGGATGAAGCCTCAACTTCGGGAGAGACTCCATTTCCAACTTTGTCCTCCCTTGAATACTCTCCCCCATCCCTATAGAACCCTTCAGAATTCTATGTACATCTTTGCAGTAACTTTAATCATAATTAGATAGTGTTTCACATTAAACGTTGTCTTTTCAAATTACTATGTGATACCTTTCTTCTGATTAGGTCCTGACTCATAGATACTCTAAAAAGCTTCTATTTTTAGAGAAACAACATATTGCATAGCAGATATATCAGTTTTTTTGGTCATCTCATCCATAATTCAAATACTGGATCTATCACTTACCTTTAGGGTCACCTTGGATAATTTAATTAACTTCTTATAGCTGTATACTTAGAACTCACAAAGATGTGAAGATTGACCAATTTCATGCATTTGGAATGCTAGTGCTGTAATTATTACATAGTATGTGCTAAATAAGTATAGATAACATATTAGCTAAATGTATTTAAATGTAAGTCAAATTATGACAAATAAAATTCCATAGATTTTTGTATCATAAAGTTTATTGTTAAATCTATAAGTAGTATACTTTCCTTAAATAGTATAACTCATATATATATATATAATATTTCTCTTAAATTACAAATCTACTAAAAGTCATGTGAACACAAGAAGGAATACTCTGAAGAAGACAACTTATGTAAGCCAGAGATATCCCAAGTGTGCCACCAAAGTTTGGCCTCTTTGAGAGAGAGGAGAATTTAATGTAGAGAGATCTGAAAAAAAAAAAAAAAGTAAACCTAGTACAGTTATTATGGAGAACAGAATGGAGTTTTCCCAAAACAACACAAGAAGAACTCCCATATGATCCAGCAATCTCACTACTGGGCATTTATCTAAAGGAAGGGAAATCAGTTTATGGAAGAGACATCTGCACCACAATGTTTATAGCAGCACTGTTCACAACAGCCAAGATATGGGATCCACCTAGGTGTCCAACAACAGATGGATGGCTGAAGAAAAGGTGGTATATATTATACACAATGGAATACTATTTAGGCATTAAAAAGAATAAAATCCTGTCATTTGTGGCAACATAGTTAGAACCAGAGGATATTATGTTAAGTGAAATAAATCAGACACAGAAAGTGAAACACTACATGTTCTCACTCACATGTGGAAGCTAAAAACAAAATAAAAGGTGATATTATAGAAGTAAAAAGTAGAACAGAGGATACTAGTGGCTGGGAAGAGTAGGGGGAAGGGGGCATAGGGAAAGATTTGTTAAAGGATACAAAATCATAGCTAGATGGAAAGAATACATTCTAGTGTTCTATAGAACTGTAGGATGACTCTAGTTAACATTAATATATAGTTTCAAATAGATACAAGGAGGATATTAAATGTTCCCAACACAAAAGGATGATAAATATCTGAGATGGTGGATATGCTATTTTTCTGATATGACCGCTATGGGGTATCTATATCAAAACATCACTATGGACCCCATGAATATGTGCAATTATTATTTGTCAATTTAAAAAATTTAAAAATTCAGTATGTAATCTTTTGTCCCAATGTGCTTATCTACATAAAATCACATAACATGTATATGTAAAATAATTTTTGAAGAAAACACAGACTTTCCTGAATTTTTTCATGGATAGAGTAAATGAAGTCTTGATTATTGAAAGGCATGCTAATCGTGTTTATGCCAAAACTATTGTAGCTTTGTAAATTAGATTACTCTTCAGATAGTAAAGACTCAAGTGAAACATTTAAAGGAAACTGGTTTTGTAAATGAAAACACTAACATTTTAGCCTTTAATATTTTAAAACATATATGTTAACTTTAACTAGAAGATAGCCACGTGTTCTAAAATATATAAATTTTATAATATATATATATGTATATGAAATATACAAATTTTAGAATACATGTGGCTATCTTCTAGTTAAAGTTAACGTATATGTTTAAAATATTAAACATATATAAAATAGACAAATTTTAGAACACATGTGGCTATCTTCTAGTTAAAGTTAACATCGTTCTTTGAGGTTCAGGGGAAGCTCAGATAAAGGCTTTGCTACTACCGATATGATTATCTTTACTATGTTCACTATTCAATGATGACATGCTATTCCTGGGAGTAAATAACTTTTAGCCACTTTGAATTCAATTTCATAACGTAAGTGGACACTGTAAAACATTCTGATCTGAGGTCACTTGCAAATTATATGTTTAGATTCGTTCAAAATAGTGAAGCATATTATTATAGCTGCATATTTCTGTGAAATTTTCTTTACTTGTGCAATATGAACTTTACCTGAGATGGGTTATTACTAGATTTTTGGTTGAGCAATGATTCATATACAGATCTATCCCTTACCTGTGGCATCTAAGTAGTCACAAGCCATATTCCTCTGTTTTCAGGGTTTCTGTGTGATATTTTGTGAAAGAAATTATTCACTGCATGTCTTACATTATATGTATAGTTTTTAGACTGTATCAGAAGGCTGAGAAGCTAAGTTCACTTTCCAAAATATTTGTTGGTTTGGAAAAAAATAAAGGCTAAACTGTGTGCTGAAATCTTAGATAAATGGAATTTAAGAGAATTGTTAGATGTTTCCTAACACAAAAATTTGAAAATATTTCCTTATAGGAAAGAAAAATTGAAGTGCAATAAAATCAAGGTGATTCTTATGTTGAAATTTATTTTGCACTTTTGGGGGAAAAGAGTAATAAATGTATATATTTTATTTTTCTAATATAGACAAGGATAGGCTGTAGTCACAAATCAATCCCCAAATCTTGGTAGACTAAGACAATGATTGCCCATTCCCGTTGTTATAGATGGATCTGGTAATAGATGGACCAAGCAGCTCTCCTCTACCAGTGACGGGGGTTTTGCCCGCTTCATTGTGGGGCTCGGCTATCACAGATTCCGCTCCTTCCAGGATTTCATCCAGAACTTGTATTATACCCATTTAGTCTTCCACAGAGCCAAGTTCTATTAAAAGGTTATTTATTAGCGGACATTTCAAAGCATATGGAAGAATGTGTGTTTACGAGTGTGCATGTGTGTGTACATGTGTTTCTGATCACATTAGATCACAGGTAGATCTACCTTATTCCTTTATAGTAACTGTAAATTGTTCCATGATATTAGCCTATCATTGTTTTAACCTTTTTGAACCACAGTCAATGCTCATGTGAACTTCCTTGAACATGTACATTTTCAAATGCACTTTTAGGTTTAACTTTCTTGGTCTAATGATACGTGCATGCTAAAATTTTATAGACATTAACATTCCCTTACAAGCAAGTTGCATCAATTAAAATTCCCACCAATAATTCATGATGTGCATATTTCCTCAAACTAGCCTAGATAATACTTTGCCCCATTCAATTGCTTCTGATTGATTTTTTAAATGGTGTATTTACATTTTATATTTTAATTAAGATTATAAAATTATGATTGCTCCTGGTTTACCTAGATTCAATCCTCCTAATCATGACTCCTTGAATTTATCATGTTTTCGTGTGTTGATTAACCATTCATCTTTTCTTAAAAATTAATCTGTGTATCTGTGTGGTGTGCTTATTCTTCCATTAAGAAATTGGGCCTTTTATTATCATTTTGCCTACCCAGTACATGTATGCTCTCTCTCTTATTCTACACACACACACACACAGAATTGAATAATTTTATTTGATTGCATATTGATCAATTATTTATAAATGATCTTTATCAAAGATGAGTGTTAACCTTTTTATGTCTTTCTCTTTTTTTTTTTTTTTGAGACAGAGTCTCGCTCTATTGTGCGGTGTCACAATCTTGGCTTACTGCAACCTCTTCCTCCTGGGTTCAAGCAATTCTCCTGCCTCAGTCTCCCACGTAGCTGGGATTATGGGCACGTGCAACCATGCCCAGCTAATTTTTGTATTTTTAGTAGAGATGGAGTTTCACCATTTTGGCCAGGCTGGTCTCCAACTCCTAACCTCAGGTGATCCGCCCACCTTAGCCTCCCAAAGTGCTGGGAACACAGGCGTGAGCCACTGTGCCCGGCCCATTTCTTGTTGTAAATATGATTTTGCTTCTGGTTTTCTAATCTATAAAAATGTTTAACTGTTATGATAATTTATCAATATTTTCACAAATTGTGATTAGAACATTGTGACCTGGCTAAAACATGCTTTCTTGCCCCAAGTTTATACTTTGAATAATATGTTCTCTTCTAGTATCTTTATGATTTGATGTGCTATTTTCAAATCAACTACAGAGACATCAAGATTGTACTATAGAAAAAGGAAATATTGGGATTCATCTTTTCACAACTAATTTTAAGGCAACTTTTATTATATTAAATGTATTCATTCGCACTTGAGTCTGTCTTGACTTTCTGGTCTTCCTAACAAGCTATTCCTTTACTGGCACTAAATCGATATGTTTATTATAGTTCTACTTTAATGTTTGGTAAATGAGCTCACTAATCTAACCAATGTTTGTGGACTATAACATTTTTGTTACAATTTGAATTTTCACTTGATTTAGCCAAAAGCAAACACTAAAGATTATTTTATTCAAAATATTTGATCTATACATTAAATCAGGAATATTATCTTTAGAATAAAAAATTGTTAAATTACATACTTTATGTTAAAATTATGGAATTAATTTTAAAATATACCATATTTCATGCCATCTAAATTTAAACTTTAAGGAAGACTTATACA
Organism: Cheracebus regulus; assembly: GCA_963574635.1. NCBI lineage: Eukaryota > Metazoa > Chordata > Mammalia > Primates > Pitheciidae > Cheracebus > Cheracebus regulus. Next base: position 10,617 of record CAUYQU010008871.1, read on the forward strand.
TGTACAAATGTTATTGCATTTTCTGCTCCAGTATCCTATAAATATAAACATATATTTATTTTTAAAGTCAGCTTCCTTTCTATTCCTTCAAAGAATGTTATAATCTCTTTAATAATTGATTTTTTAAAGCTCTCATAACCATATCAAATGATTCCTCCTATTTTCATTCTGTTGTGATAACATATAAAATTTTCTGTCCTTATGATAGATCATTGTTTTCCTTTTCAGATTTTAAACCCCTGTATTTCTCTAAATTATATCTTCAGTTGGGTATTTCATGAACGAACACATCTTTCAATGGCCTTTATTAAAGATTTTTCAACAAATCCCGTCTGTCTTTTCTGGTAAGCTCTCTCTGATAAGGTTCCCACTGAGTAAAAAGACACTTAATTCTTATTCCTCAGGAAGCCTCCTTCTTTCCCCAGCTCTCCAAGTCCTCCTTGTAGAAATTCTCCTTGCCATTTTTATCTTTTTCTTCTTTCTTTATCTTTTTTTATTCATTCTTATCGTCCAGTAATGAATGAACTATGGGCTGAGCATTGGATGCTACAAAGTGAATTCTTCACTTTAGGATAATTTTTCTAAAAAGCAGTAAAGAAAAATAAAAATGCTATTGATTTTATTTTTCTCTTCCATAGAGTTCTTATAAGCATAAGGAGAAAAGAATATATACATATAATATAAAAATACATAGATAATATAAAAATACATAGAATGAATGACATTTTTACAAAGAGGAGTATTCCATGACATGTATGGAATCAATTTGGCCAGGATTAATATTCCTAGGAACATAAATAACAAAGCTTTGCAAGTGAACACCTGTAGTTGATGCTGTGTGTGCTATAAGTGCTTCATGTCCCAGCTACTATGATGGTTGACTGCTAACTACTCAGAGCCACCCCATTCTCATTGGGACACCAAGCCACCTCACTTCCTTTCTCCTTCCTAGAGCTAAAGAGCTAAGGACTTACTATCCTAATTATAAGAGCTCCACACCCTCCTTTTCTTAAGGCTGGACTAACTCTGGGTGAAATTTAGCTTCAGAGCTTCCCATAGGATCAGTCTGAAGCTGCAGTACTACTGAGGCTATATTCTTGCTAGCCTTCTTCCCTTCTCAATTCTGCTACCCTGAATCCACTTCTGAAACCATTCCCCTATTCAATCACATGCATGCAAGCATGCAAGGGAAACTAGGTTACTTTTGAGTCACCAGTGAACCCATGCCCTCTTGTATTCAGACCTGTGTAATTCCCTCCTACTTAGACTTTGAGCTTGCCCTATGTCTAACTTTGTCTCATGGGATATTAGCAAGCATAATGCAGAGGCTTGATGGGTCCTCAAGCACTGGAATGTGTCTTCTTTGAATGCTTCTTTTTGTAACCTAATGTTCTCCCAGAGAAGTCCAAACCACATGAAGGAATCACATGGAACAGAGATGAGCATTTCTCAAAAATTTCAAGTGAACTGGCTACAGACAGCCAGCACTAACCGCCAATCAAGTTCAGGAGCCATCCTGGATTTCAAGTCCAGTCAGGTGACATCACAGGAACCAGAAATCCATCCAACTAGGCCCAGACAACCCAGAAAATTATAAAATATTAAAATGGTCATTGTTTTAAGCCACTGAGTTTAAAATGTATTTGTTACATAGCAGTAGGTAACTGAAAAAAAAAAAACAATTTAAGAAATTCTAAACTTTGAACAAATGGATGAATGAAGTGGAATATTTTCTTTGTGCTGTGGTACAATCTGGACAATTGCTCCTGGTTTACCTACATTCAATCCTCCTAATCATGAGACTCCCTATGTGTTCTTTCCTCTTTTAGACAGGGCAGGATAGTTGTCTCAATTTCTTGCATTTTTGCTTACTTGTCAATTCACTGAGTTATGGATTCTGTCAGCGCATTTTCACGTTTAGTTTCTACAATTTGAAATTATTTTAGTTTTATGTTAAGCATTTCTACCTAATTCTTGAAAGTGAGCAGTAGTCATACTGTTGGCAATGTAAAGTGGTTATCTAGTGAAAGTTTCCTACTGTCTGCTGTTATTAGGGCTTGTTCAGCTCTACTTTCAAAATGGTACTTGCTGGCTATATCTTTGTATTTGGTTATATTAATAAAACAAAAGCTTGACACGTGGACACATCTATACTTTTATTACATTGATCTTAAGTTGTTTTTCTGAATTATGCAATCATTTTTATTCCTAAGGTTTTCTAAGACAGAGGGAGTATGAGTCAGTCATATTTAGATTTCCTTTTTCTCAAAGAAGTAGTAAGAAAAAATCCATTCCAATATATGAACAATTCTGATAAATGTCTAGATCTGCATAAAAACACATTATAATACACAAATATATATGTAGCTATGTATTTATCTATAGTTCAGAAATGTGTATGTGTGTATATAGGTGCATATATATAATTAAACAAGTAAATACTGAGACAGATAAGCATACTTTTCCTATTTTACACAGTAATTTTAAATTTTCTAAAATCAGTACTGTTATAACTTAATGTATGTAATATGTCATCCACATTTGGAAGATGAATATAGTCTAAAAAACTCCAATAAGTGCTACACATTTCTAAGCCACATGTCTAAGTAATGAACAACAAATAATCACAGTAAAATTGTTCTGCAAGCATTAACTTGTACAAAAGGCACAACCCTACTTAGGAACAAAGACTGCGCTGTGAAATCCTTTTTTAAACAGGAGCTGAAGTAGTAAACAAGTCTTTAGACATATTTTTTTCCCTCAGACAAAGCTTCTGTTGCCACATTATCTTGTCAAACCGCATGAGATTTAGATAGATCAATACTTATATAGGTAACTTCTAAGGAACACCTGGCCTTCCAGAAGGTGACATGTTAATTAAATAGATAGCATTCTTTTTCTTAATGCACAATTGCTTAAATGTAGGTACTTTTTTCAGATTCTTTCGTCTCTGTTTTAATAGTTTTGTGAGCTTGAGGGCTAAAGGGAGCCAAGAAACCTGGTAAAAAGTAATAATTTTGGAAATGTTGCTAATGACATTTGGGCTGAAGAAAAAGAGAAAATGCAAATTTTTTCTTTGATCTCATTTGGCCTTTCTGCCTTCCTATCTCACCATATAAGTATGCTGTGTGTTTCTGAGTGTTAAAACAGACATTTCGTAACTTAACTTGCTTTTGGAAAATACAAGGAAAGACCTTATCTAATAACTAGAGCTGTTCTTTAGTGATTTCCTAGGTCAGAATGTCAGATCTGACCAGTTTATAGATCTTCAGGATTGGAACAGCCTGGAATTAGGAACCACAGCCATTCTGTGAAAAAAAAAAAAATCACCTTTACTCTAATCAGGGAAAGTTTACTGCCCTTGTCTGCAGAATTCGTCAAGAAAAGGGGCCTAATTTTTAATAAATTATTGATGAAATAAGTTTTGTAGCAGGCATGGTTAATGGAGATTTTAAAGATAGTGCACACATCTTGGGTCTTTGTCTACTTATTTCATAGGTAGTTGTAATCGTTTTTCAAACTCAAAGCTAATTGTATCTCAGATACAATGTAAACAGTTATTTTTAAGGGCGAAAGTAACTTATTTGGTTTCCTACACATGCTTTACCTTTGGCTTTTGAAAATTTTCTTCCTCCACTCATAGGTAACACATGATTAAGTTTTAAGAGTAGAAGGTAAAAATTAGCTGTCTGTATGTTCTTCACCATGAGGCATATTGACTTTATTGTTTTCTGCCTTTATACTTTATTGCTTTTGAAAATTTACATGTACAACCTAGATTTTATGATTATATAGAGTTCTTAGTCATTTATTTCCATAATTTCAAAACTGATGAATCACCTTAATGTTCTTTCTAGAAGAAATTCAGTGTTATTTTTATTCCAAATAAAATGTGTGACATAATTTTTTAGAGGAAAATAACATTTACTTTCATCATATGCAAAGGATACATAGTTATTTATGACGTGTATTGCTTATATAGCAGGGACATATTCTGTAACTCAGTAAACATGTAATCAATAATATATTTCTTTCATTTATCTATTTGTAAGTGTATATATGAATACTTTTTCATTTTGTGTATAGAAATAAATTACTTTTGTAAACAGAGACAATATAGCCCAATCTATCACTGAAAACATATATATCCATGCATACATATGTATTCCTGATGTCAAAAGATGTAGCTTTATATAATAAACAAATTTTAGTTTCTATAATTAGCCTCAAAATTAAATTTGTGCTCACAAAGAAACATTTTAAGGAAATTACATTTGGAAAAAAACTTTTTCATCTTAAACTGGGAATATTTGACTCAGTACTAAAATTTTTCATTTTTAGAATTTTGAAACTTAAATAACTGTTCTGTACACTTGAATATAGAAGTATCATTCACTTTTATTGTAACTTAGGAGCATCAGACATCAAAGCTTTAGATGATATCAGCAGGGAGACTGTGATATAGCATTTAGGAAGAAATGAACCTAGAAAAAAATTGGGTTAAGATAAAAACAATGTTTAAGTTTGTTGACTGTCTTCAACTAATTTTAAACTATTTGTGGCTCAGTAAAATTTAAATGTACTTGTTTTTGCCCTGTCATCTTTTTTTAATGTATTGTTTCTATTTTTAGGCAAAGATCTCTTTAAAATTAACTTTATTAATCCATTATTTGTTCTTATTTATCATTATTTAATTTCTAAGAAGGCAGCTCTTTGAGAAGACAATGATGCCCTTTGTGACCTCATATATAATATATTTTTACCATAGAAATAAAAATAAAACTGTTATTTATAGTTATATAATCAAAAGAATATAAAATTTGAAGTCAATGTTGAATAATGCTGATGCTATGTTGTAAAGAAAAAATCCTGAAAACTTTACTTAAATTTTCCGATGTTCTCATCTACAATAAAAACAAAATCCCCAAATGTTTATAAAAGAGTATATAGTACATGGTCAAAAATGTTACTTTTCTTTCCTTCATTCTTGAAAACTGCCATCACTATTCTGTTTCATAGGACAGAAATGACTTTCATTTGCATTTTTAATTGGCAAATGTGTATTATAATCCTTGAAATTCAAAGAAGTAATGAAATAAATGATTGTCACTTTTTAAAATATGTAAGACGTTATTAATCAGCTTTACTTACAATTAATCACTAATAAATGATGATTGCAAATTGAAAGTGTGTGATAAAGATTTAAAACAATAATATTCTGTTAGAAGGTGTAGAAGGAGACATACACTCATGAAATACTAACGAAAGCTTTATTTGTACAACTCTTCCAGAAAACAATTCATAAATATCATAATGTTCAAAGGGTTTATATCCTTTATCTCTCCTACTGAATCCAGCATAATTCTACTTCTAGGAATCTCATTTAATGAAATAATTCAATATACAGTATAGACAATGGATTCTGTACACATATATTTATTACAATTTTATTTATTATGCCCAAAATGTGAAAACAAAAATTCTGTAACATAATTGGATTTTTAATATAAATGATTGTCCATCTCTTTGTCAAATATTTACATAGACCATAAAAAGTTTTCCAAAAAGAAAAAGAAATAAAATGCTCATGGTTCAGTGTTAAGTTGAAAAGGAAAGAAGTATGCAAAATTACACATATATAAAGAACTCATATATATTTGTTCCACCATCCAAAAAAGGAAAATAATCAAAACCACTGTAATCACTGATTTCTTTTATCCATTAATACATGCTAATTCAATTAGCATTTGAAATAAACTCTTCTCTTAAACTCCATATGCCATTTAAAAAATCTAACTTTTTCTCTGTTTAGTTTGTTTATATGTTTTTAACTGCAAGTCATTTCCAGGCTATTCTAGACATAGCAAGCTTTACAAAGGTCTTCCAACTTCATTATAGAGGCACACAGAAATTATCTTGTTAATACTTCTTTAAAAAGCTGGTGGCAGTTATCCCTCTTCCAAAACTGGGCAGTTCCTTCTTAAGGGCAGAAAGTTTAGTTCTCCTAACTACAAAGTCTCTGCAATTGCTTCTTAAAGTAATATGTGAGTTTGAGGTTTTAATGATCTCTTGATTCCATATATCATGTATTTTTTATTATTGTGTTCCTAGTGCTTAAGACAATATTCTTAGTTCATACTAAGCGTTCAATATTCCTAAAGTGTTCACCCAAATGGTGTTATGTCTTCTCCATTCCAACGTTTTAAGAGGGAAATTCAGCTAATCATGTACATATCCGGCATTAAAAGAGAAACCCTCAAATGAGCATAATTATTTTTTCATAACTATAGATTTAGTTTTCTTAGCTAAAAATGAAGAACAGCACTTAGTTCTTATTATGTTAGGATAGAAGTCCTGTGATAATTTAGGTAATACAGAAAATTGAGGTGCATTCAGAAATTTTGATTCTTGGTAAGTCTTGAGTAAAAAGGGTGGAAAAACCCTACATTTTAAGCAAACAATTAACATTATTATGATGTAGATACTTTGGGTTGCATTCCTTTTTTTTTTTTTTCCCAATGGAATCTTGCTCTGTCACCAAGGCTGGAGTGCGGTGGTGCAATCTCAGCTTACTGCAACCTCCACCTCCCGGGTTCAAGCAATTTTCCTGCTCAGCCTCCTGAGTAGATGGAATTAAAGGCATGAGCCACCACGACCAGCTAATTTTTGTATTTTTAGTAAAGACAGGGTTTCACCATATTTGTCAGTCTGGCCTCGAACTCCTGACCTCGTGATCCACCTGTGTTGACCTCCCAAAGTGCTGGAATTACAGGCGTGAGCGTCCGCACCCAGCTGAGTTGCATTCTTTATGCTTCAGAGTAATCTTAAGTGGACTGAATAAAAAATGTGCAAAAATGCTTTGAAAATTCAGGACACAGAAAGTTTCTATAAATGCTGATATTTCTATTTGAAAATAGAAATTCCTTTCTAATAATGCTCTTACAAATAAATATATTTTAGTGATAAATTCATAAAATGGGTGTTGTAGATATGTATTATATAAATTTTAAAAGTATAAGTTGTACATTATTTGAGCAACTGAATTTTATTAGGGTTTCCTATGTATTGTCTTAGGTAGCCTCTTTATTGTCTGTGAAAGTATTATGTAGTTGCACATACTTTGAATTGAACAGTAAATGTTATAAAAACTCTGTTGTTTCAAATAGTTACTATTGATTGACATCTCCTATTTTCAACTTTCCTTACTCCTTTCATCTCTGGTTGGAAGACATTGGAAGCTTCCTTATTTTAAACATTGCTGAACACTAGAATCATCCAAGGAACTTTTATAAATCTTGATGCCCAGGTGGCACCCCATAGCAATTCAATCAGAATATCTTGGAGCTACGAATCGGTTTTTTTGCATGACCCTCAGGCGACTTTAACATGCAGCCTAGTTTGGAAAACTCTCTTCTGAGGGACCTGTGAATAAAGGAACTTTGCACGTGAGAATGCAGCCTCAGCATGTGGGTGACATCAGGAAGGGCTAACCAAGTTTTTATTTGGTGAAATATGCTTTTCCCAGCTTCCCCCAGGGGAGATCCTCATTCACCATTGTATCTGACACAGAGGCCAGAAGGTAACAAAATTGTCATGTTCATTGGTGAGCACAAATATAGTCTAAATCCATCCCTGATCATTTTCAAGTTATTTACAGTTTTGTATTTCCTATCATATATCTTGCAGAAAATCAAGAACCAATTTTTTAATTCTAAAGAGATGTCTGCTTTTTATCAAAGCTATAGCTTAAATAATATTAATTAAGCTTAATTAATATTACTAATATTAAGCTTAATCAATAAGCTTTGATATATTGATATATTTGATAATATGTTAAAATTATTCCAGATCCTGTTATAAAGGGTGTTTTCTATAGTTACTAATATTAGATTAGTATTAAAATATTCTATTAAACATTAATTATTGGAGAAGAAAAAATAAATCATTTGGTTATTGTCTCTACAGCCTGTGTGACTTCCAGCAAGTGTCAACATTCAGGCTGATCATTTATATTATGGGATAATGCCTATTTAAAGGGATACTCCAAAGTTTTAACTATGAAAACCTTGGTGATGGTGCTTAGTGGTTATGTTTAAAAATGAGTATTTCCTTCTCCTTCCACTATTAAATATAGATATTGTCCCAAGGATTTGTCCTTAACCATCTATTCTCTAGTTCTCTCTTCTTTAACAAGCTAATTTAACATTATTGCTTCACGGAGCCTTGAAACGGATGGCAACTCCAGGCTGACTATTTCCCGGGTACCAGTCCTACCCTTTCCCCTGCGTGTGCCAATCTCAGCATGTGAAGGTCTTTCATGGCTAACGTTTCCCACGTGAGCTCTTTCTTTATCCCACCTAACCCTAGTCCTGCTTCTGTGATTTTTATTTCTGATAATGACCTTCTCCCCTTTCTAGTGTCTGTTTTAAAATACTAGCCTTTCTTGGGGCTTCTCTCTTCCTTTGCTTACTTGTAAAGTTTTCCAGCTCCTTTCCTGACCTCTCATCTGCAGCTTCTCTGGTATTTGCCCAACTGGGCCATCTGCGGGAATCACATTCAACCGGGATTCATGGGAAAGAGCTATCACTGAGAAGGAAGGCATCTAACAAAATTAGTATAGGCAGAGAATATGTATTAATGAATGCAATACTAACTGAAGTTCTTCTGGATTGACAGATAAGGTGATTAAGACATGCTTCTGCCTTTGGGGAGAAAGGAAATAAAAATGGATGGACATAAATAAATATAAAAATAGTTATAAAATTAACACAAGGAAGAAGAACAAGCAGGCCAGTATGTGCATAATCTCCTTTAATCTTTATGATAACCCTGTGATGTAGGAATGGTAAAATTAGGCTCAGGGAATTTGAGTAATCTGCTGAAGATCACAAGGCCAAGTGTCAAAGTAAGGATTTAAATAACAGGTTATGTTTCTTAGTACAGAAACTGCAAGTAAACATCTATGCTCCAGGCAAATCTATACATATATTTATTGAGCAGACATTCTACATAAACTCTCTGCAATATTTGATATATCCTCTATAACAAATAATTTAAGATAAGGGCGTAGGTAATGAAATGAGAGAATGAAGGTGTTACTAATCATTCTTCACAGATGATTGCTGCAAGGGTCAAATCCTGTTCTTAGTGCTTCCCGACAAATGACTTCTCTTAAATAAATACATACCTACTTCAGAACACTCATTAGGAAGAAAAGCGTCTTAGTTTCTTTTCTCTAGTCTATCACTAATCTGATGCATGACTTTCAGTGAGTCAGAAATTAAATGGTCTTTTATTCCATTACCTTTAAAAATGGACAAGCAAAACTGGCTGACCTGTTCTATTGCATGACTTCTCAGATCATTTATGAAGATAACTTCAACAAAAAAGAATGCTGGAGTTATAATAATGTAGAATATGACATGCTATAAAAAATTAATATGTAATTTTTCCTACAATAGAACAGGAATCTTAAAATTGACTTAAAAATCAAATCTACTTCTATCCTTTCATTTAAAGAATGAGAAATCAGGCCCACAGAAATGAAGTGATCAGCACAGGCTCACAAAGCTAGTCAGTGTCATGAGAACTGGACTTGCTGAGGCTCAAGTCAGTATTTTTTTTTTTTTGCCAGCTTATTTCTCTCCTGATAGATTCATAATCACCCCCATGGAACCTCATAAAATGAGAGGAGATTTTCAAAATAGGCAGGATTCTAAGATCCATGCTGGGATCATACCTAAAAAAATGAACTGTTTCCTGAAAGACAAGTAGGCTTCAAAAAATGAAAAGAAAGATCACATTTGGTGTTCTACACTCTTATTCAGATCATTATCAAACTCCTTAGGATTCTTTTGCCTGCACATGACAGTCACAAGTTTAATTCATGTAAAAAATTGTTAAATATGTTAGAAAAAGTCTCATCCAAGTATCAAAAATCCACAGTTCCATTTGATTAAGGCAGAAATTCTGTTTCTACAAAAAGTGTAATTATGACACCAAATGTCTTCATAAATACCATGTATTTTAATGTCCATTTTCTACTCTATGTAATAAAAAAAATTAAACCTGAGTGAATATGAACTATGAGGCATTTTGAGACTTATGCAACAAGCCTTCATTTCCATTGTTGTTTTCCACATCTGTTCCACTTTTTAAAAGAATTCTTTCTGGTAGTTACATATAGTTAGGTACTGACAGGCTAGTATAAGATTAAAATCTAAAAATGTAGGAGAAATACAACATTTTTCCAACATTCTAGTTAGAAATAGTGTATGGTTTTTTCTTCCTGTCTCTTGATTTCAGTAAACAGGGTGTTATGCTAAGAATGCAAAGAAGATCTCAATCTCCTAATCACTTTATTGTCTGTAGTTACATATACAAAACCTGATGTTGGAAAAACTACAGACGAAATATTCTGCAAGTTCATCACGCATATGGATATATGAATTCATGTGTAAGTAAACACCAATATATGAGTATCATTTCCCTTTGAATTACTAACCTTCCAATAATAGTTACATGTTGTTTTTACATGTGTCAAAGTGTTATGTGTATTATCCTATAGTTTAGAGTCTCTTTCAGCTCTTCAGAGACATTTTTTCAGCCTCTAATCTCTTTCAACTAATCTGCTCTTTCTCTGATTCATCTACTTCCTAAATTTTTTCATGTGCTCTCATCATATATTAGGAAATACCATGGTATATACGTTATGCCCTGTTTACGAACATTTGTATGTAAGAGGCTTAATTAAAATTCTGGGCTATTGTGAAAAGGAAGATCATGCAGTTTTTTGTTTGTTTTTTTGTTTTGGCTTTCTGTATTTAAAAATACATGGAAATATTGTATAATGAAAGTAAATCAATTAATCCTTGATATTGCTTTTGGAACTTTGTAAAGATTTTCAGGCAAAAATGTGATAATCTTTTTTGAAATATGACCAAGTCTGACACCAAATTTGATCCTTCAGTTTTGTTTCAGAATTAAAAATGACAGTTTTAGATTTTCTAATGGAAATATGCTGCTTTTTCTTTATTTTTGAAATTGCATTAATCTTGCTTTCTGTCATTCTCACTACTTCCATAATTACCATCCTTTGAAAACTGTGGGTGGGAGGACGGGCAGCTGATTTGCATTTTAGAAAACCTTGTGTTTTCTGAGCTCTGCTTCAGGTCTATGGGCTTTGAATTTATTTACAGTGGTCTCTTACTAGTGTAAAAGTTTGGTCTCCTGTTAAATTGCCACCTGTGCTAAGGAAAGCTAATCCATTAGGGTCGAACAGCTCTAAGAAGGTGCCATGGTGCCTGGGGCAACCTCTTGAGTTTCAGCTCTAGCAGCTGCCGGGAGATGTGTTTGGGATGGTCCTTGTTACAGAAATTAGATGGATCAGGAAGTAAACAGAGGCGTCTTTCATCTGACCCAGCTCTAAGACAAGAGGGTGGGCCTGGGGGAATTCCTTTTCTAATTATTTTACGGGTCAGTTCTCTGAGACTTGTGTCAATGTCTGACACTCGTAATTCTTCGGGGAAAATTTTGAAAAAAAATGATAAGCCACTGAAGCTGTCGAATGTTTCCTTCTGAAAATACCCTGTCCCCTGCATTTGCAGGACTGCTGACCACTGGGTGGGTCTTGCCCTTCTTCCAAGGGGTGTGATTGGAAGAGGGAAATTAGAGGTGCAGTTTTCTTCACCTCGAAACTTTCTCCTAAATTTTAAGGGCGTCCACTCATTTTTAGTTCCTTGTTTATTTTAGATTTTTGTATTTAATTGTATTTCTTTTGATGACTTGGGACAAGTTCCAACTGCTGTGTTCCTGTTGGTTTCATCATCTGAGTTAATCTCTCAACATGTCAGCCAGTTGAGCAGTTGCCCAAGTCTTTCCTGAGCAAAACTGGTGGCATGCAATCCAGTGCCTGCTGCTACTTTGTGACTGCAAGGTTTGAGAAGGGGTAGCTAGAGAAATGGAAAGACAGCTGGACTTGCTTGAGCTAAAAGAAAAATTCAAGAGCCATTTCAGGCAGAGAATTCCCAACTTCCAATTTCTTATTTTCTGTAATATCAAGTCTATATTTACTTCTAGGTGATAGGTTAATCCTTTTCTTTTATCTGTGGAGAGACATTAACCTTTTTAACAACACAAAAATTGTTGTTTTTCCATGTAGGTCAAAACTTTCTCCTTCTTTACAGCACATAGTTTCCTTAAAGAAATTGTTAAAAAATCAAGCCAACAAAAGACACATTTTAATATTGTGAAATACAGTTTTACAGTCATTTTTAAAGAAAGATACAAATATATTTCCGAAATAAGAACATAGGTACATGTCAAAACTATATTTTTATGAGCAATAATATAAATATTTTAATCATCAATGATATTTCATTTTATAGTTGACTGTTCCATAATATTCTGAACATTGTTTTCTGTGTCATTTCCTACAGGGGAACAATAAAGTTATTTTTTATGCCTTGACTTAAAATAACTGAAAAAAAATAAAGTAACATGATGGTGATGATTAAATAATCTTTTACTTGGTTGTTTACTTTCTAAATTTCATATAATTAATTTGATTTATTTTTTCATATATCATTTTTAGGTAAAAAATGTAAAAACGTTTTTGAAATTTGATATTAATGAGATTAAGAAAGAGAAAACTCTTTGAACTAAAATGTCTACTTCCAACAGCAAAATGACCTCAGAGACGTTCTGAATCAACATTACAGAAGATCCTCCAATGGGGGCTACAAGATTGGTTACAAATTTTATTTTCTGTAGAAGTCAAATCTTATTTGCTAGCCAACTTAGCTTTTGCAAATCAAAACATAAATTTTTAAATGCTGCAAAATACTTGTTTTAAAAGACAACGAGGCAATTTCAAAACTTACAGAATTTTTTAGTTCAAAATTCCTTGAAAGGCCACAAGTGCCCTTCAATAAATTGATTTTGGGGACTTTAAAGGCTCACATCTTGTCAACCTCTACCTAAGGGACTTAAAATTGTCAAATAAATGAAACTCCATTTCTTTCAGTTTGGAGTAAATATTCAGTCGATTTCAAGGCCCCACTCCATAGGCAGTCTCTTTGCCTGGCTCCCTCCTTGGGTATTCTTGAAATTCAGGCATATTCATGGCTTCCAGAAAGGGTCCCTCATCCCTGGCCTGCCCTTGGGGTAATGATGCCCTTGTTGCACTAGGTCATAGTTGCCCCTTTCTATGTTTAATAAGGCTTGGGTGGCCCACTTGGAATTCTGGAGTCTCATGCTGACACCTAATTATGCCAATCATGATTCCTTCCGTGATGTCTTATTCAAGGAATCTTCTCTGCTCAATCTCAGGCATCTTCTGTGCCTCTCAGCACTTCCATGTCCGATGACCAAATCACATGGCATTCCTAGATTCCCCTTCGTGTGTCTAAATGATCATTTTGGATCCAGATGTTAGAGGATTCTCTCCTCTTTGATGCTCTAGAGCTTCCATTTGATGCTGAGTGTAGGATTTCACTGAGGCTTACAGACATCCCAGATAAACTTCAGAAATGGGTAACTAGAACTTGTGTGCTTGTGTTTCTCTATACCTGTCATTTTGCCACTCCACGTCTCTGGGGAAGATTGTGGTTTCATTTGAGGTCAGAATATGATTAGATTAGTGCTTTGTCCCTACACTTTTCCCCTCCAAATCTCTCTCCAAGGTTCTCCTAGTACCAGGAGTTACTTTCCCTTTTATATTTTGAAGGGACTGTCTGTATTTTATGCTCTTCTTCCTCAATACCATGGCTTATAGGAAAGCTCCATGTTCAGATTATCAAGGTTTTATTTTTACACAGAGAGGAAGCACACCGGGGGAAAGTAAAACACTTTTATTCTTTCAAGAATTTCAGGTCTTAAAGACTAAAATCCTATTCATGATTTTATATCTTTGGTTCTGAGCTCAAAGCTGAGTATTAATGTCCTGTTTTAGGTGGTGCCTGGCCTCCCACTGAAGCAATAAATGTTATTAATTCGGTGAGGGGGAGAGATGATGGCCCAAGACATTGAGTAGTTAGTCCTAGCACAGTGCCCCAAGCAAGCAGACATCAACCTAGTGACAGAATCAGGGACCCCTTCTACCACCACCCTGAGTCTCCAGAAACTTGCCATTAGCCAAAAATGTGATCAGGGAAGAAGGACAACCATGGAGGCCTGGGGGAGGGGGAAGTTGAATTAATAAAGAATTTGAAATTTAAACTGTCTTAATATTACCTTAATACCAAAGACTCTTTAAAGCCAGAGACTACATAAGGGCGATCGATAAGAGTAAGTGTCCTCCTTCCTAAGATGACATTCAAGGGCCTAATAAATGAAGGAGACATTTCTACTTTTGCATAATACAATCTGTGCGTAATAAAGTTGGAATTAGGAACACAATGTAGTTCAAATGCTTAACAGATTTTTTAGGAACAGGATATGTGTTCAAAAGTTATCACACTTGTTATCATTTGGGTATGATCCCTTTTCAATGCATATCTTTAAACCATAATCACAGTCTGTTAAGCCTTGATGCATTTGCATCTTTTTTGTTGTTGTTGTTGACATGGAGTCTTGCTCTGTCACCCAGCTGGAGTGCAGTGCAATGGCACCATCTCAGTTCACTACAATCTCCACCCCCTGGGTCCAAGGGATTTCCCTGCCTTAGCCTCCCTAGTAGCTGGGATTACAGGTGACTGCCACCATACCCAGCTAACTTTCTTGTATTTTAGTAGAGACGGGGTTTCTCCATGTTGGCCAGGATAGTCTCGATCTCCTGACCTTGTGATCTGCCCGCCTCAGCCTCCCAAAGTGCTGGGATTACAGGCATGAACCACCACGCCTGGCCTGATGCATCTGCATCTTGTTCTCTCAGAAGGTCACAAAACTGTGTATTACGATTATTTTTTAAAATATATTTTCATTTATAATATCGGGCAGTTTTCTCTTGCAATAAGTATTTAATAATATAAATATTTGTAATGGCTGAATCATAGATTCTTGAAGGAATATGCTTTAATCTAGCCCTCGTGTTGCAGAGATTGCTGACTGTCCCTTAATACTTCTATCAGAAGCCTGCAAGTTTTAGCTGACTTATAGAAGTGCCCAGCTACACGCTCAACACATACACACACAAACATGCACACACACACAGATACACACATAGATTCACAGAGCCATACGCACAGACACACACAGATATACACACACAGTCATAGAAAACAGGTCTAGAAGAACCTAAACCAATCATTTTGCAGCGGTTCTCTTCAGAGAAGTATTGAAGCCATTTCGTTTTTCTCTTTTACTTAGTTACACTTGGTATTTATTTGGAAGTTTAATTTTGGTGTGTGATTAAAAATTACTGTATCGTAAAGACATTACTAATGCATATTTTAAAGTATCTAATGGAAAAATATCACTTTTCTCTATTGTAATTTTCATCAGTGGAATGGAAATAACTGATGGGATCAGACAGAGAGAATAGGCAATTCCTTAATGGGGTAAATTGTACTTCTTACATCATATTTGTGTAGGACTGGGCTGAGAGGGTATAGGGGATAATAAAGAAAACATGGCAATTTTCTAATGAAACCTGATGACTCAGGAAAAGATTTTGTCGTAAGATGTCATTCACTTCTGCTATAAGTAATGCATGCAGAGCCTTTGACACTTGCTCAATCAGTTTTTAGAAGGCAACTAATCTATCTATTAAAACTGAGCCTTTGTTCTGACATAAATGGGTTCTGAGAATATTCACCCAATTGGGAGAGACAAAAGACTAAATTTTAGGAAGTCTTTTCAGAGGGGGCCTATGTATGTATATATAGATTAACAACACCAAGTCCAACAGTTTTCTTCTATATCGCTAATTTTCTTCACTGGTTGAAATGAGATTTGGTGTCAGCATTATCGGAATTTAATAATTAATGAATATTGTTATTTTATTCCTGGAAAGATTATGCATTCACTTTAACAGAGAAACATTTATTCTCTTTGATTATGACGGTCCTCATCAATTTTTTATTTCTCTCATAAGTGCTCATGATAAGGATAATGAACTTGAGATGGGCAATTCATCAGCTCCTGATGAAGATTTGTTGAGGACTTCTATTATTCCAGAACTTCACCCTCATTTATCCAGTGCAACACTGATATTAATCCCTTTCTTTGCCTTAAAATTTCCTTCCTTTTTTAGAGAATGATAGATGAAATGATGTACATAAAAGTGCTTCGTAAACTCTGAAGTGCTACACAAATGTAAGGTGTTATTATTTAAAATTATGATATATGCTTGGTGTTTAAAACAGTGCTTTTTGTTTAATAATGATATCTAGTTCTTCACAATTGCTTGGAGGATCAACCAAAATGGCTCATTGATTGGTAAATTAATGCTACAGTCTTCCTTTTGTATGGGCTTCTGAGATGGTCATTAATTCTGTCTTGAAGATTTCATGCAATTTAGAAAGGAGAGAAACATGGCTTTTTAACATTTCATGACTCTACTCTGCCAGATAAACAACACTCCTCCTAGATGCTCTCTGTATACTATTCTATTCTTCTTTTTTGATCTTGTTGACACTGTGAACATTGAAATGCTATTCACTGTGAACATTGAAATGCTATTCACGATCTCATCACTGAAGGAAACTTTATCTTATGAACCCCTGATCCCTAACAGTGTCATGAATTCATTTTATCTTTTTTTTGTTAAAAACAAATCATATTTTAGTGTTAGCAGTAAATAGAATCTTACATTGAACTTGATTTTTCTCCATGCTCCAAAATTTCCTTCTTTTTGATGCCCTTAGATATTAGCAATGAATTTGCCCCTGAACATCTTGAGTTGGATCCTGTCGAATCACCACTAAACAAACTTATTTACACTCTCATTTTTTAAAGTTTGCATTACCTATTCTAATTTCCCTGCAATAGTTATTCTCAACCAACCTATTATAATTGGTGTATGTGTTATTCTCAACCAACCTATTATAATTCGTATATGTATTCTGAGCTCTTGAAAAATGGACCAGTAATGAGAAATGATTTGGGGGAAATATGTTAACTTAAGTATTTATTTTGTTAGGATACTGTTTGTGAGATAGATAACCTAATGGATTTCTGTGAAGTAAAGAACAGCAGGATTCAACTGTTGGTTTTTGTAACCAAGCAGTAAAAGGTTTAGTTTCAGTCTAAAGGAAAGCTGGTGGCAAAGAAAGATCCTGATGTTTACCAAAAAATTGTTGTACTGTTCCTTGTGAGTATAACAAAATGAGTCAAGGCAGAAATTCTTCTATGCATAACCAGTATGGCTCTGAAACAGAGAATAAGTGAATGATTACAGACCCTACTGGAACACTGTTATACCAGAGTACAATTGTGCTCTAGTTTTTGCTTATTACATGTTGTTCTTAGGCTTTACATCACTTCAGATATGCTAAAACTTGGAATTTGAAAGTAAGCCATAATTCCTAACAGATTGAGAGCTACTGCTCTACAAGATTAGCAAATCTTAATCTCCCCAAGATAGTTACTAAAGGAGAAAAATCTTATGTGATTCCCTTCATAGCTGAAGAAACATATTCTAATGAAATGTCCACTGTAACTGATTTTTGTCAGTATCTTGTAACTTACATTTTCTATAAGTAGCTTGTTTCTGAACTTGAAAGTCAAATCCAATACTCACCAGTGCTTGAGTTTATTTTTCTTATGTGTTTAAACACTTGTCAAAGAACATTTGATTTATTCTGAGCAACTATAAAATTGAGCATATTTTATGTTTCCTTGGCACTTGTATTTCAGAGATGAGGAAGGAATTTTACTTTTTGTGAAAAGAAAGCAAGTTTATCTTGAGAATGATTAGAATTGTGGGAGAGTAAATAAGTGAGGATATGGGGAGAGAAGTCATGTGGGACAGTTGCTGAAAGGAAATGAAGAAGATTCACAGGAGCCTGGCTCAGTATTGCAGAACCATATAATAGGCTACAATGAAACAGCAGGCTACAGATATTACAGCACTAATAGTATTAAGTTATCCAGCACTCATTGCTGAAGATGTCTAGCTCAAAATTTCAGTGGCCTAACATGATAACCAAATGTCTTATGTGTGTGTATAAAACCAATTGCCTAACACAATAACCAAATATTTTGTGTGTGTGTGTGTGTGTGTGTGTGTGTGTGTGTGTATAAAACCAATGGCTTAACACAATAAACAAATGTCTTATGTGTATATATATTATATATATATATACACACACACATATATGTATCACACGATTCTAATCATATATGTATATATGTGTGTGTGTGTATATATACACATATATATACACACAAGACTATATATATGAAAAATTCCGTGGAATCAACATTTAAATATATATAGATATCTTTCTAAAAATATATGTTGCTCAGTCTGGTCTAGAACTCCTGGACAAAAGGGATCCTCCTACGTCTGCCTTCCCAGTAGCTGGGACTACAGGCACATGATACCATGCCCTGCCCTCTTCCTGTTGATTCCAACATAGTTGTTCCTGGTTGTTAGGGAACATACCTTATGTTCCTTCAGCCACCCCGGCTCTTTCCTTTTTTTGGCACTACCATCCATGTGACCTCAGGGTCTTATGCTGGATACTCTGTAGCCAGCCGGCAAGAAGACAGAGAGTACTGGAGAAGTACAGCAGGCATTCTCAGGGACCCATCTGGAAGTGGCATGATTCCATTTCAGTGGACACCTTCAGTGATATGGCCTAATATGGGTGCAAAGGGGTTGCTGGAAATTGTAGAATTTGGCCAGAAAGCTGATTCACTGCAGTACACTGACACCATGAAAAGGTCCCACAAATCTTTGGCAGATGGCTAGCCACCTACCTCGGCCTCAGCCAAGCACTATGGTTTTTCTCCAGCAGCACTAAACGACCCAGGTATCAGTGTGGAAAACATGGCTAGTTGATTTCATTTGTGTTTTAAGTTTGTCCAAGGGAGTATGGGGAAAGAGCAATTGTAACAAGGAAGAGGTTCAGCCAATGATGACTCAGTTCTTCTACATTGTGGAAAGAAATGAATCTACAGGCAATCGATACACTTGAAGACCAGGGAATAAAGGATCAAAGAATGGCCATTGAGCACAAGGATACTGAAGTTGGAAAAGTGGGGTCAGAGAAGGAGAGAGCTGGACAGATAAAATAATTTATTCTTAAAGTGCGTTTGGAATTTAAGTTGAGAGTTGGACCCCTAACAGCAGAGGGTGAGGCCACAGGAGTTGATAGTAAGAGGAGAGGCAAAGGAGTAACAGTAGTTGAAGTGGAAAAGGCACTACAAGTCTCGGGTGCTAGAAAGGTAATGCACATCATTTTAGCCTCTGGGATAAACAGCATGTGATAGACTGATTTTAAAAATGTCCTTGATTCTTCCGACCCTAAAGCTCCCCTTTCCTCTGTAATTTTGACATGCTTTCCCTTATTGTGGGTAGGGCAATCAGAACCACAACTTGGCTCTGGGCTCAACTACATGACTTGCTTTGGCCAATGGACTGTTAGAAAATGAGATACAAAGCAGAGGTTGAAAAATAACCTATTCTTTATGCTTTTTCTTTCTGACTCCTCTGCATTTGTCTCCTCCAAAAACACGTAGGTTAGCTTGCTGGTGGAAGAGACATTCAGAGCAGACATGGCTGAGTTGCCCTACTTGAACCAGTGAAGGTCATTGGAGACCAGTCAACAGCATGAAGAACTCAATAAAGATCGATAGATCAGTCTAGCCTACCCTCACTGGCTCCAGATGAGTGAGGAATCAATGCTTAGTTTTATATGGCATTGAAGTTTTGCAGCTGCTGTGTAGCCTCATTGTGGCGATATATAACTGATTCAAGGGCTGGAAAGGAGTTCCACAGAGAATGTGGGGGTGGGCGACATGAAAGCTAAACAGTCTACAACATCTTTTGCAAGTGCTTGCTACAAAAAAGTATCCGTTTACCCTATTGGCTAGATGAACTAAAACCTATACACTTTGGCTTCCACCAGCTCAATTCTGTTTGCCTCAATTTTTTTGTTTGCAGATCTTTTTATATCGGTGGCTTTTGTTAGTACAACTATAAACTTTAAGTAGCATATAAATAGAAAAAAAAACACGAGCACAAAAGAGAGACAGACCACATGCTAAGAAGATTATTTCTTTAAAAACACAATTGACTGCTTTTTGAAAAGTCTGGAAAATTATAAGTTCCTAATTGTTGCTGTCACATACAAGGAAAATTAATAAAAACCTATAAAGATTAGTTTTGGAAATCAATGCACCGTTTGTGTTCTACCTTAACAAAACCAAAGCAAGAACTTGCAAAAATTTCATTTTGTCTGTGGCTACTCCTGGAAAATAACAGGACCTCCAGTAAGTAGACCTGGACATCAACAACCATGGTAACATTGAAATGATTGCGGCGTAGTCACTGTAGAATTATTTTTTGTTTAAATGCTTTAAATTACAACTACAATATTTAAAGAATATGTAATTCAATTTTTGTGCCCAGTTAAAAAAAAACTCTTCCAAGCTGCTGGTCAGTTATAGGTCTTAAATTGATTAGCCTCTACCTATCCATGTAGTAGGAACACACAAAAGGTATTGACCTGTTCTGAAGGCTTGAAATGCTATACCTATCCTGTGTTTTTCTCTAGAAGAATGGGGCATTGTAATTTAGGGCATTTTAGTCGAGGAGTTTGTTTTAAATTTAAAGATGTATAGGGATTTTTTTTCTCAGATAAAAAATAAATAAATAAATAAAAGTAAATAAAAGTATGCCAAATTATTATGAAACAAATTTTCCAGATCTTGACCATGTTATAAACTTAAATACATGTGTTTGTATATTTAACAGTTCTATCGAGGTACAATTCACACACCATCAAACAGACCTATTGTAAATGGGCAATTGAATAATTCTTGGCAAGTTTAGAGAGTTGCACAGCTCTCACCACGATTTAGTTTTAAAATATTTTCATCATCCCAAAAAGTTTCCTCATGCCCTTCTGTAGTCAATCTCTGTACCCACCACTATGTTCCTCTTTCGCCCCGGTCCCCGGCACTCTAATCGGAATACTGTCTCTTTAAATTTGAGTTTTCCAGATATTTCACATAAATGGAATCAGGTAATATGCATTTTTTTTTTTGTATCTGGCTTCTTACCTTAATATAATGTTTTTGTTGGTCATCCATATTGTAGCATGTAATATAGATCTTGATGTACTGAGTTTTGTTTTCCTGTAGGTCAAAATATTTTTGAATTCTGTGTGACTTCTTTATGTGTGATTTAGAATTGTATTCTCTAATTTGTAAATGTTTAGGGATTCCCAAATATTATTCTTCCTATTGTTCAGTTCCAATTTTATTGTAGTTGAGAAAGATACTTTGGCTACTACAATTCTTTTCAAATTTATTAAGAGGTTTTTTTTTGTTTTTGTCGTTGTTTTGAGACAGAGTCTCTCTCTCTTTGTTGTTTAAGGCTGAAGTGCAGTGGCTTGATTTCGGCTCACTGCGATCTACGCCTCCCAGGTTCAAACAGTTCTCTTACCTTAGCCTCCCAAGTAGCTGGGATTACAGGTGCTCACAACCATGCCCGGCTAATTTTTGTATTTTTAGTAGAGACGCCGTCTCACCATGTTGGCTTCAAACTCCTGTCATCAAGTGACTCACCCGCCTTGGGGCCTCCTAAAGTGCTGGTATTACAGGCATAAAACAGTGCGCCCCGCCTATTAAGAGTTGTTTTAAACTTGTATTTGGTCTGCTTTAGAGACTTCTATATGTGTTATAAAAAGAAAGTGCATTTTGTTGTTGCTAAGTCAATTTACAGTTAAGTCAAGGTGTTGTTCGAGTATACTATTTTCTGTCTAGTTTTTTATATATTAAGAGTGAAATACTGAAACTCCGATTCTAATTGTTGAATTGTCTTTCTTACCTTTGGTTTTTGTGAGTTTTTGCTTCATTTATTTTGGATGCTTTCTTTTTAGGTGAGTACACATTTACAATCATTATGTGTTCTAGTTGTATTGACCCTTTTATCTCTATGAAATGTCTCAGTTTGTCTCTAGTAATATTTTTGTTTTAGAAACTATTTTTTC
The DNA here is from genome assembly GCA_963574635.1 of Cheracebus regulus. Classification (NCBI taxonomy): domain Eukaryota; kingdom Metazoa; phylum Chordata; class Mammalia; order Primates; family Pitheciidae; genus Cheracebus; species Cheracebus regulus. The sequence continues at coordinate 32,720 of CAUYQU010008871.1, forward strand.
TGATATTAATATAGATGCTTCTGCTCTCTTATACCTACTATTTGCTTGGTATTTATTTGTCTATGCTTTTACATCCTACTTATTTGTGCCCATGATTCTATTGTGTTTTTGCCAGAAGATAGTTGGATTCTGATTTATTTAAATACAGTCTTATAATCTGTGTTTTTTTCATTACAGTGATTTTGTTCATTCACATTTAATGGATTATTGTCATGGTTGGATCATGACTGCTCATTTACATTTAATTTTTATATGCCTAAATTTATTTCTCCTTTATTGCCTTCTTTTATGCAAAAGATAAATATTTTTGCTCTAGACATTATTGTATGCCTCTTAACTTTTCACGATTTTAAAATGTCTCATTACAACATGTCTGATAGCCTAGTAGTTGACCTAGGGATTACAATATGCCTCTTATCTTTTCATAATCTATCTCAGGTTAGTACTGGCTTAGTTCCAGGAAAATAGAACAGCTTTGTTCCACTGTAGCTCCTTTCCCCCCCATTTTTTCTGTTCTAGTTGTCATGTATATTACATGTATATATGTTTTAAGTCATAAATATAATGTCATATTTGCCCATGACTATTAAAGAAATTTTAAAAATTCTTTTTAAAAAGATAGCTATGTATTCTTTTATATTTTCTCGCATATTTTTCATTTTCAGTGTTCTTCATTTCTTCCTCTAGATTTTAATTATCATTTACTGTGATTCTTTTTTAGGCTATAGAACTCTCTTTTACAACTTTTGCAAAGCAATTCTGCCAGCAATCAACTTTCTCAGGCAAGGTTTATCTATTAATGCCTTTATTTTCCCTTTTTGAAAGATAGTTCTGTTGAATTCTTGGTGGACAAGTTTGTTTTTGCTTTTTTCTTTTATGCTGCTCCACTACCTTCAGATATCTATCATTTCTGACAAAAAGGCAACTTTTAATTATATTGCTATTGTTATGGACACAGTGAGACCATTTGCTTTTGCTGCTTTTAAAATTTTCCCTTTGCCCTTGACTTTCAACAGTTTAACCATAATGTGGTAAGTGTAGATATCTTTGTATTGATCCTACTTGGATTCATTGAGCTTCTTGAGACCCTGTAGTAACATTCATCATCCAATTTGGAAAATTATGAAAATTTATTCTTTAAACATTTTTTTCTGCCCCTTTCCTCTCTCCTTTTTTTTCTAGGACTCCCATCACACCTACATGTTGACAGGCTTGTACTTGTCCTATAAGTCTCTGATTGTTCATTTTTCTTTAATGAATAATTTCTAGTGTTCTTTTTTTGAGTTCATAGATTGTTGCTTCTGTCATCATAAGTCTGCTTGTTAAGTCCATGTAATAAATTATTCATGTTAGTTACTGTCCTTTTCAACTTAAAAATTTCCATTTGGTTTTAGAGGTTCCATTTTTAAAACTTTCTACTTAGTTTCTATTCCTAAAACTTATTTTAGAGTTTCTACTGTTGTGATTCTTATTTGTTGATTCATCATCATATTTTCTTTAATTTTTTTAAAATGAGTATATCATAGCTGCTTTGAAGACTTTTTTTAAAACCAACATCTTTACCCATTCACACTTTTTACTGACTACTTTTTTCACTATGAATATTACACTTCCCTATTGCTTGTATATCCTATAATTTTTTTTACTAAAAGTACAGCAATTTTAGGCAATTTATTATAACAACTCTGGATTTTGAGGATCATTATTCTTTCTGTTTTGTTTTCTTTTTTAGTCAATTTGTTTAGACTGTCTGTATTTACTCTACCCTCATGGTGTGTGGCAACTGTGTCTCTCTTCAAGTTCTTTTTATTTTTATTCTTGTTTTTATTTCTTAACCTGGCATTCTAAAGATCACATATGTATCTGGATGGCTTCATAGTTAGCCAATCATTTGGCCAGAAACTTTGCTCAAATACCTCAAACCAGGAAAATTCTGTCCTCTCCTGACAGGTCTGAGTATGGTTTGTGCCTGCATTTAAATGTCATGCAGATTTCATATTTGTGCAAGTGTTTACTTCTGCTGGGCCATCATCGAACTGTCTCGACAGGCTCCGAGTCAGCCAGGCATGTGTAGAAAGCTTATTTAGTTCCTTTATTACCCTCTCATTTCCAAGACCCCATGGTTAAATTTCTGGCTAGTCCACCACTCAAATTTTCACCCAACCAGGACCCCACGTTCATGTTTTCCCTTTTTATTTTCTTTTGAATTTGCTGCTTTCATTGACAATGCCACTGAATTTAAGATTCTGCCCTGTGCCAAATAAAATTAACCCCCTCCAGCAACAAAGTTGCTCATTCTTACAACCAGCTCTGTCCTGGTAGCACTACCATCTCATGTGACTTGGGGAAGAAGAAGAATGGAACATTCCCAGGCAAGAATTCAACAGACTCCACTGTTTTTACCTGGAGCCCCAGAATTTTTCATAAATAGATACTTCTCTATTTGTTGTTTACCTATGGCATTTTACAGAGCTGTGAAGTGGTAATTCTTGACAATTTTATCCAGTTTTGGGTGTAGGGAAATTGCTGATATTTCTTCACACTGAATGTCCGCAGTCTTGGTCAAATTTTAAGAATGGAAATTTCTATTGCCTCTCATATTTGCTTGATACAACATTCAGTATGCCCACCCCACCTGTGACTCTATACCATCTCTCTGCTTACAATCAAATGGTAGAACAACCATGCCCCCTATTTTGTCTGAGCAGTAAGTGCTAATCTGAGTGAAAGCTTTCACTGACAATGAAGTGCTGCAAATAACATATAATGAATTTCTTACCTACCACAATGGTTGGCGTCACAGTGGTCTGGACTCTGTATAGATAAGTAAGTCAGCTCACCATTATTTAAAAATAAATTTTAGCTTTTTTGGTATTTTTTGTGCTCTCTGCATCCAAAATACTGGGCTATCACTGCCTGTCCAGCAATGACAGGAAAAGGGGGCTATGTCACAGTGCACTGGCAGGTGACTGCTAAGGACCCTTCCTGTGATTGGAACCCATCTTTGCAGACTCTTGCAGTGTTCCTGCTGTAAAAAAGTTTTCTTCTGTAAAAAGTTTTCTTCTGATTAAAAGCAGTAGATCTCCTCTTAGGTAATGGCAGATGATTAGGACTATTATTTCAGAACCTTTAACGTACGAAGGAGGGAACTACTCAAATATTAAGTTCTGAACCAAAGGTCTTCACAGTCTTGTCAGCGTGAGAAGAGGCTTATGTTTCTCAAAGAGACTGTGAATAGGTAAAGAAAAAGATGGGCTGATTCCGGTGACAGAAGCCTTTAAGAGAAGAGGTTGTTACGCAAGGATTTAGGCAACGTTACGTATTGTCCATATGGTAAGTAGGTGTTGGGCTTGTGAGAACCAGAAACCTCTCACTAAAGGGACTGACTCCAAGGGAACTGGTTGGTGTCTTCTGAATTTCTTTAAGACAGAAGAGGAGGGAGGACGACGTGTAGAAACAGAAGGATAGAGGTGCTTGCTGACAGATGGAGGCTCCAGAGGACACTGTCTGACATGATATAGAGCGGGGGGAAATTGGCAGAAAAATCAGAGGAGGGCTGAGAATTCTGCAAACAAAAATATAACCTGAGGGCCTGACATTTGGGAATGAGGGTAAGAGAAAAAAATTTCCTGTCCATAAAGGGACACACAATCGCAAGGAAACAACATTTTCTTAAACACTTTGTGTACCTTAAAGGGAAGCAGCAGATAACTGCAAATTAGTAATTAACCTTGCCCTCATCATCGATATCATCATATCCTTATTATAGTATATTAAGTCAATCACTGGAAATATTAAAATACTCAGTGTGACTAATAAAGTTTTCTTTCCCATTTGAATGTATATTGTTAATGTGGAAACGCAAATGTATAGCTGGAGAGGTTCTCTTCTCAGGTGATGCTTCTGTACCACCTGTCTAACAATTCCTTATAGCCCTAAGGCATTTTTTGGAGTCAGCTATTTGTACTAAAAGGGAACTAATGAATAGTGCAAATGCCACTTAAAAAAATAATAATAAAGTGCCTTTATCAGAAGGCACAGATGTTAACTTATCAGATGCAAGGAAAGGAAATTCCTGCTAATTGGATCCTATTCTCCCTCTGTCAGTTTCATTTAAGGAGACATTTAAACAGTACGCAGCTGGAATTTGGAAGTTTTCTTTAAACAAGACTACATAAAACCAAGCTGGTTTAGAGTACTTCTGTGTCTACTTCCTGTTTTTTTTTTTTTCCTTGCTTGGCTCGCCTGTTGACATGAAGCTGTTAGCATTATATTTAGCATTGGAATACATTATTAAGCAAACAGAAAAATTTTCCTAAATATGGGAAGGCTTAGGGAATTGACACCATAAAGAAGAGTAGTGAGTTCATATTTTCAGTCCAGTCTCACTTTGCAACTGATTTTAAAAGAGCCATAGCACTTTAGAATTCAAAGTGACTTTAGATATTCATTAGTGCAGTTGATTCATTTTCTAAGCTAGAAAGTTGGTGTTCAAGAGGTGAAATGGCCTATTGAAAAATCACAAAGTGATATTCATAAAATGCCCTCATGAGGATCAACCTTTCTTTAATCTCTGATTAGTGGGGCTTTCAACATGCTGTCTTGCCTCCCTCTCAAATAATAAGAGAATAAGATGCATTCATCTTTTTCTTGCTTGTTTGTTTCAATGTTTGACATTACCTCTATTTCTTCACAAGTTCCCAGGGAAACAAAATTTGACATTTCTCTTTCATTCATATATTTGATAGTACCTAAAATACTAACAAAACCCTGCCAGCCCTAAGACAATTTTTAAATTAACGAATTATAAAATGTTGCCCGTTGTTCAAGTGCAATGTTTAGACATCTCTCTTTGTATTGGTGTCGTCATCAACAAAAGCAATTGAATGGGACAAGTTTTTCCAGGTGAAAGTAAAGAAATTGTTAGAATACTTTTAGAATCTCCCTTAACCACAGGCAGGTTATCTGAAGTGACTTTGCTGAACTATTTCCCAAAATCAAATAACATATGGTTACCCAGGCCTGTTAACTCATTGCATAGGCAATAGATCATATTGGTCTATTCAGTGATTCAGCTAAGTGTAAACAGTTTCAAAAGTGTTTTGTGGGCTTCTACAGTTTATTTCACATTTTCCTTGGCAAGCGCTGATTTCTCTGACCTGACCACACCTATAGAATATTAAATTTCATGGGAGGTTGAACCTCAGTGGCTAGCAGGATATCTGACACATATAAGTTGCTGCTTCCTTCCTTGGCTTCCAGCTTTCATGTTTATTTTCTAGTTTTAAAAACATTGCATTCACTATGTATGAAGTTCATATGTTCATATATTAGACAGTAATTCTAATTCCTTTATTTTTTAATTTTTAAAAACATTTTTTGTTTAAAACTAAGCCTTTATCAAAAAAGTGTATGCTGAGAAAAATTTTAAAATAAAAAACGAACACTTCTAGTTTGGAAAATATTTACTTCATCAATAATGAACATTGAGAACTCTATTCCCATCACCTTTAAGAGTTAGGGAGTAAATAAATACAAAATAGCTAGACCTCTAACAGAATCTACAGAAGAGACGGTCATCTTTGATAGCCTCAGTAACGAGCCACCGATCAATAAGAGAAATAACCACACTCCACTTTTCCAGGTACCTGAATGTGGCCCAGCAGGTGGGCAAATTAATCATGGGAAGTAGAAACATGAGTTCTCAGGGCCTGTTATGGTTCCAAGAACAGTGGCCACTGGGGCTGATGGCTTCTCCATCAAATGTGGAGAAACTGGCTTTCTTGGCCAGTTTTTAGACTAGGACCTTAAAGTAGTCATGAGTAGTAGCATACCCCCGTGATCCTAGAGAAGCTGGAAAATGTACATTAGCTGGAATCCTTTCTGAACTGCATTCTTTGCAGCTTTTAAGCAATTTTGGGTTGGGGTGTAGGGTATGAAATTGACGATCTCCTTGGATGGACTGCACAACTAGAAGTAAACAGCTAGACTTTTATATTTTGAATGTTGTTAGATAGACTAATATTTGTAGAGTGCCATTTCTGAATAATAGCATATCTAAATAACACAAGTATTTTCCTTTTTATTTCGTTCTTAAAATATTATTTTAAGTTCTGGGGTACATGTGCAGGATGTTCAGGTTTATTGCATAATCGTATACCACGGTTGTTTGCTGCACAGATCAACCCGTCACCTATGTATTAAGCCACATTAGCTTTTCTTCCTAATGCTCTCCCTTCCCCTACCCCCACCACCAGGCCCCCGTGTGTATTGTTCCTCACTATGTCTCCATGTGTTCTCATCCTTCTGCTCCCACTTTCAGTTCCTGTGTTAGTTTGCTGAGGATAGCAGCTTCCAGCTCCATCCATGTCCCTGCAAATGACATGATCTTGTTCCTAATGAAAGAATTTTCTAAATACTATTTTTATCTAAATTATACTCTCTCGATAATAATATTTCTGAAGTTCTAAATTTTTTATTTACTGTATAGATATTCTCAATATATGTGGTTTCCCTCAAACCAGAAAACCCACTGGGAATTCTGAATTTCATTTCCAAAATCATTCTATTAATAGCTCCCCTGGGAGGAGACTGAGGTTGTACCACAGCCAGGACAATCCCTCTGACACACAGTCAGCCCTCCTTCAGCATTAAGGAGGGTGAGAGTAGACTGAATAGACACATTCCAGGGTAGTTTCCATTCAAACAACACCAGTAAGCATGCATTTCATATAAATACCATGGTTTCACATGCAATTTAAAAAAAAAAGCTGAGTGCTAAGAAGAGCATTTACATTAAGCAATAATCAATAGAGGCCTCCAAGTTGTCCTTTCAAGGAGGCCATTTATGGGGGGTCTTAAGGGGTGGGCTTTGGACCAACTTTGTATTTCTCAAATGAGGTTTCTGCATAAGGTAGCTGAGGAGGAGCTGAGATGAGGTCACTGAAGCGAATGATCTATCTTATAAATTAGACTTCAACTAGGGTAAAAGCTGCTGGAGTGAGGGACCAATTGTTTTGGTGGGCTGTCGGAAATAATTTCAAACCTGACAGGACACTGAGCCATGTGGTGTAATCTCCCAGCCTTCAGCCCCCACGCTGGGAGACAAGCAGAACTGAACAGCAGGAAACCCTCACCATGGAAGCGCGGCTGCCAGATTTCAGAGTGCGGCCTTGCCATTCGCTGCACCCCCAGTTCCCTCCCTCCTCCTCTCAACCCCTCCCTCTTCCCTCCCTACCCTCCCTCAGTGGGTATAGAATTCAGTCTTATGGAATCACAGTGAGGTGATATAAGCAAGAGCAACAAACATAACATCAAAAGAAATTACACCACCATCAAACTATCTCATAATATCATTAGTGACCTAAATTAAAGCAAGATAATTGCCCCAGAAGACAACAAACAGTCATGGAGAATACTAATAACCAAGAGCCCATTCCAGCTCTCTGCCAGGAGCCCGGCTTCACAACACGATTTATGCACACCTCCACTGATAAATCAGCTTTTTCTTAAGTTCAGAAAAAGGAAACAAAACTAATGCAACTCACCTGTATCTTTTATTTTCTTTCTTTGGGGTCCTTCTTGTTAAAGTAATAACAGCAGAAATGGAACCCTTAAAGCTTGCTGATTTTTGTGTAAGTCATTGTCAAGCAAAATCTGGAAAATGTTAAATAAGTCATGGCTTTTATGAAAGATGAAAATGATGTGATATTTAAAGAATGACATACAGGTAAGTGGCATATTGGCTTTGACTCACTTAATTTACTGTAATAAATTGGACCCAAAGAAGTCATTTCACCTCCATTTTTTTATTTTTATATAATACCAATTGTAAGAATTATGTCTCACATCAATGTATGAGTGATGATAAAAATAAAAGAACTCATAACTAACAATTCTACTCATTTGCTTCTATCCTTCCTGGGGTCAAGTTTTATGTGAATAAGCATGAATAAAATAATTAGCTATGGTGTCATGAATAGGGATAAACTGGTTATCTCAGCAACATTTGAGAAAAGTAGCTGAGTTAGAACACACTAGACAACTTGTTCTCAAGTTCTGATGAGCTATACCTCAGGGAGTCGAAAGTCGGAAGCTCGGCCTCCTAATCAAACCTAGCAAGGATCCCTGGGCCACTATTCCTGTGTTATAAGCCCATATGGTTAAGTTCTATCTGGAAGCAATGATGATAGGGTGTGAGTAAAAGTCTATTAGAAAACTTAAGAATTTTGGCCATGTGTGGTGGCTCACGCCTGTAATCCCAGCACTTTGGCAGCCTGAGGTGGGCTGACCACGAGGTCAGGAGTTCGAGACCGGCTTGGCCAATATGGTGAAACCCCTTCTCTATTAAAAATACAAACGTTAGCTGAGCGTGGTAGTGGGTGCCTGTAGTCCTAACTACGCATGAGGCTGAGGCAGAAGAATCGCTTGAACCCGGGAGGCAGAGGTTGCAGTGAGCCGAGATCGTGCCACTGCACTCCAACCTGGGTGACAAAGCAAGACTCTTTCTCAAGAAAAAAGAAAGAAAGAAAGAAGGAAGGAAGGAAGGAAGGAAGGAAGGAAGGAAGGAAGGAAGGAAAGAAAAGAAAGAAGAAAAGAAAGAGAAAGAAAGAAAACTTAAGAATGTTTATTCTTTATTTTCATTAGAAAGAGGTTAAGGAATACAAGTGAGCCTAATGCAGAGTTCTTCCTGATGGCCTTCACTTGCTGCAATTTCATTTTCCATCAGATTCCTTAGGAATGAAAAAAAAAAAAAAAAAGCAGGGCCTGTCTAGCAAGCCCCTGACTGTGTTCTCACTGATGCTTAGTGAAAAACCTGCCAGAGTTCTCTTCCAGGAAGCATGCACTGTGCAGACCCCGGAACTCCTTGAGGGCAGTTAAGATCTAGAAACTTCCATGTCCTGGAGCACTATTGTCATGCTTGACAAATGAAAAGTGCTCCATAAACACTTTGTGGAGTGAAAACTAGCAATTGTCCCATACCACACCTGCGTTCTGTTGTCTTTTTTGGATTAATTCTACTAACAATAAAATCTCATATAATGTTGCAGTAGCTTGTGCTGATGTTTTTTCTCCTCCCATATCTTTTTAGGGTCATCATTTTGCATCCTCCCAGAGATCAGCTTTGATACACATAAGACTGACATGGGTAGTGGGAAAAGCCCTGGCCCTTCTCAGGATGCCTAAACACTGCTATGTGGACTTGGGAAGTTATGGACACAACGTGACTGAGTCTCAATATCTCTATCTTGAAACTTTTGAAAATGAAAATGATAGCTCCACATGGAATTGATAGGAAGATTAGACATATGTGCTTAGTGTGGTTCTTAATAACTATTAGCTAAGTATCAATTATACTTGAGTATGACTGATATTTATTATTGATAGAATATAAAAAGCAGAGGTCATCATAGAAATCATACAGCTCATCAGCTTCAGTTTATATATTCAAAAATTAGATCCAAAAGATTCTGTGAGTTTCCTAAGACTGTGCAACAAATTAGTAATAGAGATAAAACAATAAGCCATGCACCTAAGTGCTAATCACTACTTTTTCTAAGACACCCAGTGCCTAATTATCCCTCTTGACACAAATCAACTTAAAAAAAAAATGATTAGCTATGATTTCATGTACTAGAATAAACTGATGACCTCAGGAACATTTGAGGAATGTAGCTATGAAAGGCCACAACGCAACTTGCTCTCAAGTTTAAAACTCATTCTGATGTACTAAAATTTCTATACCAATATGGAATATATATCTTGAATGCAATGCACAGTGCCTTGCTAACAGTAGGTGCCCAATAGATGTTGTCCTTTTAAAACTGACAAAATATTTCTGAATTATCAACTAGATAAGTGGTTCTCAACTTTGGGGCAGTATGACCTCCAGGGGACAGTTGGAAAAATTTAAATTTTCACAACAATAGGAAGAGGGTACTTCTGGCATCTAGTGGGTAAAGACCAGGGATGGGTGGTAAGATCCTGTAATGCTCAGGGCAGCCTCCACAGCAAAGAATGTTCCTGTCCATATCATCAGTACTGTCGATGTAGAGAAGTTCAATAGATCCACCTTCAAGACTCCCAAGGTATTAATCTTTTGGTTACAAAAATATTTTTTCTTATTAATTTTATCTTCATAACTGTTTTGAAATCATTTGATATAATGAAAATAGTTGTTTTAAGTAATAAAAAAATAGTAACAATAGTGTGATAGTGTGATGGATTTGCTTCTTCTTGTCTACTTGAAATTACTTGGTTCAAATTTAGCAAAATTGGTCCCTAACAAGAACCTGTTCACTTGGAATGTGGAAAGTATTTTTAAATCTAGTGATTTCCTAAATTTATGTGCATCAGAAATACCTAGAAAGCTTGTTAATCAGAATTTCTGATTCGGGAGGTCTGGTATAGGGATTGAGAATTTGCATTTCTAGCAAATTCCCAGGTGATGTTGCTGGTCTGGGACCACAGTATGAGAATCACAGTGTTAACATCCTAATTTTATCACTAGGTAGGGTGTAATTTTTTAAAAGTTCACCTTGCTTTTTAATTCGCCCTGCTTTTTTTCCATGAAGTCTTGCTCTTGTTGCCCAGGCTGAAGTGCAATGGTGGGATTTGGCCCACTGCAACCTCCACTTCCCAGGTTCAAGTGATCCTCCGCCTCAGCCTCCTAGGTAGCTGGGATTACAGGCACCCACCAACACGCCCAACTAATTTTTGTATTTTTAGTAGAGATGGGGTTTCACCATGTTGGCCAGGCTGGTCTCAAACTCCTGATCTCAGGTGATCCGCCCACTTCGGCCTCCCACAGTGCTGGGATTACAGGCGTGAGCCACCTCTCCTGGCCTCGTAGGCTCTTTTTTTTTTTTATGCAAATGAGTAAGCCAGTAGCCATTTGATTTTGAAGGAAACATTTAAGTTGATGAAATTGGAGTCTAAACTGGTCCAAGAAATACCTTATTCTTTACTGTATTGTTTAGGGTGCCACTTTTCAATGCAGCATATATTAATAAAGTCTTCTGAGCACATCATAGGAATCTGGAAATGGCATTCTCCCATAACTCTTTCCCTGCACTCTCTTAGTCTTCCTTCTAAATGTGTTACTATTGATTCAATGAGAGATTAGACATTTAGACAACTTCCAGTCCAACATTAACAGGGTTAACTATGAGAGAAACATCCATGTCATTTCAGTTTATTACTTTTGCAATTAGATTTGCATACCATTGACACCTGCTCCCTGGGGTACATTTGTGCTATAGAGAAGGTAAAACAAAAATGAGGCCAGATCTCTAGCAAGTTCCTACTTAGTTTGCTTTGTCCTATCTTGCTTATGACATTTGTTTTCCTACCCTGTAAATCAGATGAAAACCAGGAAAAACAAGAGTAGACAACAATGGTGCTTACCCTGGCTGGAAAGTTCTAGTCCAAAACAGCAGGCTTGGTTTTGATAATAACTAGTAATCAAGCTGTGTCCAGTATAACTTGACTTAACGTCTCAGGCACTGTTAATCTGCACATTAGAAAGCTTGATTTTAAAGACTGTACAATCCACTGAGTTGGACAAGAAGTAAGGAGATGTCCCTTTCTGACGGCACAAACCTGGGTGAGATTAGAAGGCAGAAGGACATGGTGAAGCAGGCTGCTCCTGGCTCTGTCTGTTCAGATGGTTTGTGGGGACATGATTCAACAACTTTGACACCCTGATTGAACAAATCATTGACAGCCGCTACTATCCCATTTTAATTAATTTGATTTAGGAATGATAATTAAGTTTCAAGAATGGAAAGATGTTTGGTAGATAGTTTGCTTCCTTGTAAATGAATGGTCTTCACCTGAAGATACAGTCTTAGCAGATACAGATAAGATGCAAAGCAGCTGACCAGGCGCGGTGGTTCAGGCCTGTAATTCCAGCACTTTGGGAGCCCGAGGTGGGTGGATCACCAGGTGAAGAGATCGAGACCATCCTGGCCAACATGGTGAAACCCCATCTATACTAAAAATACAAAAATTAGCAGAGTGTGGTGTCATGTATCTGTGGTCCCAGCTACTCAGGAGGCTGAGGTAGGAGAATCATTTGAATCGGGGAGGTGGAGGTTGCAGTGAGCCAAGATCGCACCACTGCACTCCAGCCTGGAGACAGAGTGAGACTCCCTCTCAGCAAAAAACAAAACAAGACAAAGCAAAGCAGCTTTGATGTTAGCTCTCCTTCCTAGGAGCCCAGTGGGCATGAAAGAGGTGGGTTCTAGACAAAGACAAACCCTACTTGCTCCAGGCAGCTTCTACTCTTGCAGAAAAGGGTAGTGAGGTGTTGAGAGTTGCTGGGTACACAATGGGAAGAAAGAATTTCTGCCAGGAGGTTCCAGAGGGCACATGTTCTATTTCCTGGAGACCCTCAGCAGTGTTTACTCTTAATGGACAGCTGAGTGTAGTCCCGTCTCTTGCATATGGTGGCCAAGAATTTAGGGATGGGACTGCTTGGTCACAATTAATCTACCACTAAACATATATATATATATATATATATATATATATATATATATATATAGGCTGGTTTATAGCTAAGCCTTTAGACTACAAAGGGTACTGAAAATAGAAAGGCTTTTTTCAGTCTCTAGGCACACTGAACTCAAGAGAACTCACTTCAGTATGTGCTGAATGTGCCAGGGACTGTAGGTGACAAACAGTCCTCAGAATGATCGAGAACAGGAGCATCCATGGTGGGATACTTACTGAGAGAGCGCAAAGACAGCACCCAGTTCCACCCTGTCTTGGGGTGGAAGCTGGTTTTCTCTAAAATTTCTGAGGTTGGTGTTTCAGAAATTTTTGTGTGATCTATGACAGTTAATGTGTTTCTAGGTTTCTGGAACCAAGACTACTGCCCTTGTGACTATTTTCTCTGCCTAACCCTTATCCTCCTCAATTTTTGCACTAAGATATTCTGGATTGACACATAAAACTATTTTCCAGAATGTATTTAAAGGACACTGTCTCTCAGTGAAGAGGAGCCACAATGAAACATTCTGAATCTGTATCATATTGTGTGTGTGTGCATATGTGTGCATGTGTGTGTATACATACATACTCTTTTCCTTTCAGTCCTCCTCTTGAACCAAAGAAAAGTTATAAGAATGTTTACCTTATTCTTTCTTTGTTTGTTTGGTTTGGGTTTTTTTGTTTGTTTTTGAGATGGAGTTTCACTTTTGTTGCCCAGGCTGGAGTACAACGGCATAATCTCAGCTCACTGCAAGCTTTGCCTCCCGGGTTCAGGTGATTCTCCTGCCTCAGCCTCCCGAGTAGCTGGAATTACAGGTGCCCACCACAAAACCCAGCTAATTTTGTATTTTTTGTAGAGATGGAGTTTCACCATGTTGGTCAAGCTGGTCTTGAACTCCTGACCTCAGATGATCTGCCTGCTTCAGCCTCTCAAAGTGCTGGGATTACAGGCGTGAGCCACCATGCCCAGCCTGTTTGTTTTAAATTCACTCTCTGTCTACAAAGGAATTAAGGTAGACGCAACACTGTTTGAGGGATATACCATACCATCTTAATTGGCTTTTATTACATTTATTTAAACATCCATCCTCTAAAAGGAAAATTGATACTGGCATTATTGTCTCACCTGCAGAAGAAAAAGGTAAGGCCAGAAAGAATATACCTTATAGAATGCATTTAAAAAACTGGAAATAATTTTTCCTTGATCATTGTCTTTGTTGCTTATAGGAAGTGAGCCTCTGTGCAACACCATTCACAGTGGACCAGATGGTCTGGGAAATGCGTTCTCATTGAGATGAGGACTATCCCGTTATTTTAATAGCAAGTGTGACAAGTCAGCTGAAGTTCTATTGATCTACAAGCTTTTGTGAAGTTGTAAGCTGAACTCTTGATACTCTCTTTGGTACAAATTGTTATTTTCTTTTACATACACATTCTGCTTTTTCCACTCTCAGAAACTCCTTTGAGATGAACAAATGATCCATATGCTGAAAAGGTAAATGGATTGTGCACATGAATGATACTATGGTTGTTAATTTGCCGTAGGATAGCGACATAAAATGAGGATTTCTATTTGCTTGGGAAACATTGCAATTTTTTTTTAATATGAGGGGAATTTTCCTCATCTTTGTAAAAGAATTCTTTATTTAGAATGTAATGGTCAGAAGTGTAAACCCAAATGTTTCCAGCCTTCTCCCTCACTTCTGACCCTACCCTCATGCATATTTTGGTTTGGATTTAAAGTGGGCTATTTAGTCCTATACCCCTTTTTCCTACCTACTTTAGCTGAATTTAAACACATCTGTCTCTAAAATGTATACAAGTCCAGCTCAGTGGAAACCTGAAACATCTCAGTAGCCTTTTATTCAAGTCAACTTTGCTACTAAACAAAAAAAGAGTGAAACATCAATTATTGCACTTAGAAAATTACACACATTGTGTTTAATTGTGTATAAATGAACCTGGAGGGAGCATAATTCTGTAATTTTCAAGTCAGGAATGGAGGTGAACAGGTTTCTAGGCATTTGACTAATACAGTTCTTAGACGAGTGGCACACATTATCCCTACAATTATGGAGCCAGAATGCAGCTCTGATCCCACTGAGCATTTCATTAGTTGCTATATTGAAAACCTTTTTTATCTAAGAAAATTTCAAAATGCAGACTACAGTTAATCTTTCAATATAAGTCAAACAAGCCATAAACAAGAAGTAAGAAGCCACTATTTTATATTGCAGGTAAAAACAGGTGAAATTCTGTCTGCTGCTTTTTGTCAAGTCTGAATAAAATGCACTTTTTTTTCAACTGAAGACTTTTTTCCTCAGAGACATTGCACCAAATTTGGTTGGGTTCCGTTAAACTGTGTAGAGCATATAGCAATGCTCTTCACATAGAAGTTTGAAAAATGGTTGATTGAAACAGGAAATTATATCCTTTAGACAAACATTATTTTTCTATTCAACTTCATAAATGTTTTCATTCTAACTAGTTTAACCCAATCAATGAGACCAAAGAATAATCTATAACATAGCCTCTTTTATTTTAACTGAAAAGAAAAAATCCCAGTCTTGCATGTGGATTGGCTAATATCTTAGGTAGAAGCTGCCTCTAAATAGCTTCAGATTACATAGAAATAATATCCTGAGCAACTGATATGTCCAAGTTGCCAATGATTCTTGGGAGAAAAGAAGAACTTGAAAAATCTCCATTTTCAGCACTGGATATGAGAGCAACTTTTTTCTGTTGTTTTGACAGCCACTAAAGTCAATTGTAGAAATGGTAGCAGAATGTCAGTGTCCTATCCATCCATTACTTAGCAAGTGTTGAGCAGCACAGCAGAAGACTTCTGGAGGAGAGTACACACAGAGCCCAAATATGGCGCAGTGGAGAGAATGTGGATAATCCTATACTCGAAATGTTAGCAGCTGTACTATTGAATGCGAAATTTCTGCAAAATCAAACATGAATTTGCTGGACTATAAAATTGATGGATTTAATTATGGTGGTCTATTCGATCATACATACCCATCTATCTATACTCTGTGCATCTTTTTTTTTTTGAGATGGAGTTTTTTTTTCTTTTGTCCAGGCTGGAGTGCAATAGCATGATCTCAGCTCGCTGCAACCTCTGCCCCACCAGGTTCAAGTGATTCTCTTGTCTCAGTCTCCCGAGTAGCTGGGATTATAAGCACCTGCCACCATGCCTGGCTAATTTTTGTATTTTTAGTAGAGACGGGGTTTTGCCATGTTGTCTAGGCTGGTCTCAAACTCCTGACCTCAGGTGATACACTCTCCTTGGCCTCCCAAAGTGTTGGGATTACCGGTGTGAGCCACCACATCCAGCCCTATGTGCATCTATTATACAATGAACTAATAGTATATAATGTTTTGCCCTTTCGTTTTTTCTTATTAACTGTTTTATATTCTTTCATCTCAATAAGCCTTGATTGCCTGCCTACCATGTTCTAGCACCTATTATTAAATAAGGGCTCTATTACTAATAGGTAAGATAACGTCAACAGATGACCTCATTGAAAAAATAGTTTGTTATTCTCACACATCTGGAGAGCAGGGAACACATCACACCATGGGGGACAGTGACACAGAGAAGCAGCAGCATTGGGCAGGAAGCAGGGTGAAGGGAATGTGGTCAAGAACCTTTATTGTTGTTCCTGCGGGAAGAAAACAGCAGGGCAGAGTGAGCAGGTTTAGCATTAGCTAGTTGGAATAATTTCAATGGGCTCTGGGGTGCAGGCGCTTTCCCTAGGAAACAGTGGCCTAGAGTATGAGTCTGCCAAAGGATGTGGTTGGGGTTATGGGTTCTGGATTGGTGGTTTGTATTGGAAAGGCATGCTCACAGGTGAGTGTCTTTGTTATCTTTAGGAGTTAGGTAGCCCTGGGAAGTGCACTCCCTTTAGGGTCATCAAGTCCCCAAGATGTCAAAGCATCACCAAAAAAAACAGAATAAAGATATATGATTAATATAGCACCATTTTAGGCATTCGAGCTATGAGAGTTCATAAACACCGCATGTTCTCACTCATAAGTGGGTGTTGAACAATGAGAACACATGGACACAGGGAGGGGAACATCACACACCAGGGACTGTTGGGAGGCTGGGGGCTAGGGGAGGGATAGCAAGGTGTGGAGGGATTAGGGAGGGATAACATTAGGAGAAATACCTAACATAGATGATGGGGGGATGGATGCAGCAAACCACCATGACATGTGTATACCCGATGTAACAAACCTGCATGTTCTGCACATGTACCCCAGAACTTAAAGTATAATAATAATAATAAAAAGCATTCATAAGTATACAGAGAAAGAACAGCATCCAGGGAGTCTAAATCTCGGTCTAAATTTAACATGTGAATTTTTGTAACTTATAATCTCTTTGAACCTATTGATTCTCTTTTGTAAAATGAGGAATATATCTAAATCCAGGGCTGTTACAGAGGTTAAACATATTTGTAGACATATATTTTAGGTATGTAAAAATGTCTGGCACAGTGCTTCACAGATACTAGGTGTTTAATACATTTAATATAGATAGTAGGTGTTTAATACACCTACACAGATAGTAGGTGTTTAATATACATTTTCTTTCCCTGAAGCCTTAGGAATCCAGAGATTCAACATAATGGGGAGGTAAATGGATAGTGACATGTGACAGCGATGAGGTTGTGTTTCCTGTGCTAGAGACCACAAACAAGCAAGGGGTTGATCCTCCAGGTATACTGGTCTCATCATGAGTGAGAAAAAATGGGAATGACAAAAATACTTTGCCTCTAGGAAACATTATGGAATCATTAAAAGTTTGTATATTCAGCTCAATTGATTATTAAAAATAAGTTGCAATTTCATATGTTCTGCAAGAATTTTAAAATTATAAAATTTCCACTATGATGGGAAGTTTTAGAAAATATATGAGCTGGCCACATGCAGTGGTTCATACCTGTTATCCCAGCTTCTTGGGAGGCTGAGGTGGGCGGATTGCTTATGGCCACTAGCCTGGCAACATGACGAAACCCTGTCTCTACTACAAATACAAAACAATTAGCCAGTTGTGATGGTGTGTGCCTGTAGCCCCGGCTACTCAGGATAGTGGGATGGAAGCATCTTTTGAGCCCAGGAAGTCAATGCTGAAGTGAGCTGTGATGGTTCCATTGCATTCCAGCCTGGGCAATGGGAGTGAAACCCCATCGAGGGTCCTAGTGAACTGCTGCCATAACAAATGAAATTGATTACAAGCGTGCCTTCTCATCTCTACACCCGAGAATATGTACGTACAGGCCCATACTTTAGCAGTGTTGCCTAAATTTCAATGCAAATTTCTAGTAAGTATTAATAGTCTTAGGCAGAGTGATAAGTGTCTGTGTTAGGACACATTTGCATACCCCTTCAAATCTCAGTCCATCTCTTACTACACCACTGCTACAGGAACGCGACCTGCCCGGGGGCTCCGCTAACCCTCTCTAACCTTGCAGCAATGATGCAGTCCTGTTACCTCACTCTGCACCCACACAGGCACAGTGTGAACAAGGGACACCTGCACCACCAGATTGACCAGGCTGTCTTGAGAGCTGATGCACAAACGCTCAGCTCAGAGTGAACAGTTCTGAGACACATTCCAGAGGCCATCTCAGAGCACACAGAAAGGAGAACTGATGGTCCTTAGAACTTCTGGTTAGTACTTGCCTGGAAAATTCAAGAACTTATCCTTGTATTACTTGCCCTTTCTTCCCTGTGTCACATCCCCGGTTTTGTTCCTCCTTGGAGTCTCTTCTCAAAAAAACATCTGAAACCAAGCCTTTGTCTTAGGCTTTGTCTTAGGCTTTTGGAGGAAACAGGTTAAGACAATTACACTGGACATGTCCTTAGAAAACAGACCTTCATGATGAAGCCCTTCCCTTCTTCCCTCGCCTCCCCTCGCCTCCCCTCGCCTCCCCTCCCTTTGTTGCTGAATTTATATGCTGGTCAGACAGCAGTAGGGACCCCAGTGCAGGTGGGTGGTGGGAGGTGATCACCTCTAGCAGGCAGTAGCAGCAAAATCACTCAGACACACATCTGAGGTGGATTGGGAGGAAGTACGTTAGGAAGGTAAGCTTTGAGCTATGCCATAGCTTTAGCAACCAACAGTAATTTTGCCTTTTCTTCTTTTGTTGTTTGCCTGTTTTCTATTTTCTATTTTATTTTCATATGTTTCATTTATTCTTGTATTTGATTTGTGTTTAGCTTGTTCTTCTTTTTCTAGCTTTTCAAAATGGAACAACATGATTTTAGACCTTTCTTTTTTTCTAATAAATTCCTAAAGCACTAATAAATTATCCTAGGCACTGTTTTAGTCATAGTCCCAAAAATTTAATAAGGATTTTCATTTCCATTTAATTTGAAATCATTTCTAATTTTCCTTTTGTTTTTTCTTGGACCCATGGATTATGCAGACATGCAATATTTATTTGATTTCTGGTATTTGTGGTCTTTTTAGATATTTCAGTGTTACACATTTTTAATTCAATTCCAGTGGTCAAAGGGCCTACTCTGTGTGATATCAATCATTTTAAGAGTATCTGAACTTATTTTATGGCCCAGTGCATGGTCAACCTAGGTCACTATATTATGTACATTTGAAAACAATATATTTTCTATGCTTGTTGTTTGTAGTGTTACATAAACATCAGTTTATGTAAAACATGTTTGGTGAAAATGATTGGTATTGTTCCTGTCTTCTATTTTTTCTGATTTTTAACATTTTGTCTATTTGTTCCATTAGTTGCTGAGAGATGGGCAACCAGATCATACAACAGGGAAAGAACAGTTTCTTTCAATAAATGGTGCCAGGAAAACTCCATAACTATATGCAGAAGAATAAGACTAGATGCCTATCTCTCACCATACATAAAAATCCAATCGAAACTAAGACTGACTATGGGTATACTAGAAAAACGTAATTGAAGAACTGTTCCAAGACATTGGTCTGGGCAAAGATTTTTGTGTAAGACATCAAAAGCACAAGTGACCAAAGTAAAAATTGATAAATGGGATTGTATTAAGCTAAAAAGCTTCTGCCTAGCAAGGGAAACAATCAACAAAGTGAACCCACAGAATGGGAGAAAATATTTGCAAACTATCCATCTGACAATGGATCATTAACCAAAATATCCAAGGAGTTCAAACAACTCAATAGCAAGAAAATAACAGTTAAAATATGAGCAAAAGATTCAAATAGACATTTATCAAAAGAAGATACACAAATAATTAATAGGTATATGGAAAAACTCCCATTAGAGAAATGCAAATCAAAACCAAAATGAGATATCAGCTCACTCCATCTAAAAAGATAGAAAATAATGAATGCTGGAAAAGATAGAAAGATAAATTCATATATACTGTTGGTGGGAATGCATATTAGTACAACCACAGCGTGGAGGTTACTCTTAAAACTAAAACTAGAACTAGAACTACCACATGATCTAGCAGTTCTGCTAGTGGGTACATATCCTAAAGAAAGGAAATCAATGTATCAAAGAGATTTCTGTACTCTCATGTTTATGACACTACTCATAATGGCCAAAATATGAAATCAACCTAAGTGCCTATCAGTCAATAAATATATAAAGAAAATGTGGCATATATATTCAATGAAATATAATTCAATGATAATGAAGAATGAAATCTTGTCATTTGAAGCAACATGGATGGAACTGCAGGTTGTTGTTTACTGAACAGCCAAGCAGAGAAAGACAAGTATTGCATGTTTTCACTTATATGTGGTAGCTAAAAAAAAATGATTTCATAAAGATAGAAAGTTAATTTGGTGGTTACCAGAGGCCAGGAAGGATAGGGTACAGGAGGAGATGAAGGGAGGTTTAGTAATGGGAATGAATGTAAGGTTTGAAAGAGGAAACAAGACCTAATGTTTGTAAAATCGCTAGGATGACTATAGTTTATAGCCATCTACTGTACATTTTGAAATAGCTAGAAGAGTATAATTTGCATGTTTCTAGCATGAGGAAAAGACAAATATTTAAGGTGATGGATGTCCCTAGTACACTGATTTGATCTTTACAAATTATATGAGTGGATTAAATTATCACATGTACCCTGGAACTATGTACATATCTTAACGTATCAATAAAAAATTGTTTTAAAATAATAAATTACAAAAAGAATATGGATTCTATGCTAATAAGACCATTCTGCAGTTGGTTTGAAATGTCCATATATATTCAGTACAACTGAATTATCTTAGAGAGTAAATTTGGTTTCCTCAGTTTTCATTTCAGATGTAGTATTGAATGGTTTCTGCAACAGGAACCAGATATCCTACATTAAACAAAATTTATTTGCTTGTACAGCATTTGATGTTAAATATTTCAACATTTTATCTAAATAGTCTTGTTCTTTGTAATTCATTAATATAGAAGACTTTTTCTTTTACAGGTGTTGACATTTCACCTATATATTTTCTAATTGTTAATTAAATATCAGATTATGAATTCACATGATTTTGTTATTGCTAATGTAATAATGATAATATTAAAATACTTATTTATTTAATACCTATTAATTGAATATTATGAATAGTTATTAGATTGTTAATTACAGCCAGGTCCAGCGTGGATAATGCCTGTAATCCCAGCATTTTGCATAAATCCTGGCAGAAGTTTTCGAGACTAGGAGTTTGAGGTTTGAGACCAGCCTGAGCAACACAGAGAGACACCATCTCTACAGAAAATATAAAAATTAGCCAGGAATGGTGGCACTTGCTTGAAATCCCAGCTACCTGGGAGGCTGAGGCAGGAAGATGACCTGAGCCCAGGAGTTCAAGGCTGCAGTAAACCATGATTGTGCCATGCACTCCAGCCTGGGCAGCAAAACAAGATCCTGCCTCTAAAACAACAACAAACAAACAAAAAAACCAAGCAAACAAACAAAAAACCCTAGATGTTGTTATCCAGGCTCAAAGAGGTTAAGAATTTGTCCAATAATACACTACTAAGAAATAACAGAGTGGGATTCTGACATTATACCATGCACCCCACCCCCATAAGATAGTTAGCAGAAACCTGTGTAATAAAATACATGTGAACAAAAAAATGAACATAAAAATAACTAAAATTAATTTAGTATTTTAATATTTAAAGTAACATTTATAACGTATAGTTTAATATATATTTCCATTTTTTAATGTGACTGTATCATATATTTCTGGATGAATCACATAATTTATGGGAAATCTCTTGATGTCAGTAGCACACAGAATTACATCACACTTATGAAAGATAAAATAAAACAGTTTAAGATGTATTTTTTTCATGGTAAAGTAACGTTATATGTCAAAATGAAATCATTCACTAATTATAAGTCAAAAAAGTACCTGTAACCTTCCTGATGTCACTCGGTAACTTTTATTGCATTATAATGACAAGTACAGTAAAAGAGATGTTTTATTGAAATTTCCATCATTTTATTGGGATTTTCATTGTTAAAGCAATTTGGGGTTTTTACTACACCTTATGTTTATATATGACATCATGGTCATGAAACTACATCAATCATGTGAATGGTAATGAAATAAAATCTTTCTACTACCTTGTGGAAGGTGACAATAAATCTTTGGACCAGCACCAAGGAAACATAAAGAGTTGACCTTGGAAATGAGGAAAGCGTAAGTAAACAGTGTGAGGATGATGAATAGTGGAATGAGAAAGAGGGGAACTGGATGATCTACTTCTGTATTAATCTCCCGTAAGAATCCTTATATCTAAAATGGTAAGCTTACACCTGACGTTTTTCAAGGTCTCTTTCAGCTCCAAGACTGCAGTCCTAAAAGTAGCGGCAGTGGCTGTTTGACCTGGTGTGATCCCAGCAATCTAGAAGCCATGGGAAAATGGAGATGAGGAAGAGAATCACTGCAGTCATGAAGCCATATATGAAGCCAACAAACATGTGAAAAAATGTTCATCATCACTGGTCATTCGAGAAATGCAAATCAAAACCACATTGAGATACCATCTCATGCCAGTTAGAATGGCAATCATTAAAAAATCTGGAGACAACAGATGCTGGAGAGGATGAGGAGAAATAGGAACACTTTTACACTGTTCTTAGGAGTGTAAATTAGTTCAATCATTGTGGAAGACAGTGTGGTGATTTCTCAAAGATCTAGAAATAGAAATTCCATTTGACACAGCAATTCCATTACTGGGTATACACCCAAAGGACCATAAATTGTTGTATTATAAAGACACGTGTACATGCATGTTCATCACAGCACTGTTTACAATAGCAAAGACCTGGAACCAAACCAAATGCCCATCAATGATAGACTGGACAAAGAAAATGTGGCACATATACACTATGCCATACTATGCAGCCATAAAAAACAATGAGTTCGTGTCCTTTGAGGGACATGGATGAACCCAGAAACCGTTTTTCTCAGCAAACTGACACATGAACAGAAAATCAAATACCACATGTTCTCACACATAGGTGGGTGTTGAACAATGAGAACACATGAACACAGAGAGGGGAGCATCACACACCGGGGTCCTTGCTGGGAGCTAGGGGAGGGATAGTGGGAGGAAGAGTGGGGAGGGATAATGTGGGGGAAAATGTCAGGTATAGGTGATGAGGGGATGGAGGCAGTAAACCACCTTGCCTTGAATGTACCTATGCAACAGTCCTGCATGATCTGCATTTTGGTCTTGGTGCTTGTATGAAATTCTGAGGCCTTGATTTAAATCTTTCATTGTATTGTGATTTCCTTTTAGGTATATTGCACTAAGTGAAACCTGTCAAATAAATCTTCCTTATAAAAACTGTAAAAATATATAGAGAAAGAGAGGATGCCATGCCCTTAAAGTTTTTTACACACAGATACATTAGGAAATGAACTTAGACTTTTAACTACATTAACAAGTGTCTTTCTAAATAAAAATGTTGTTTTCCTATGAACATGAATGCTGTTTAAATATATAAGTTTTTGGTTGAAAAAATTTGTCAAAAAATGTTTGAATATTTATTTGGCTTCAACACTTTGCTGCTTTAACAAGTACTTATTTTTGTATTAAAGAGATATGACTGCCTTTGGGAATAGTTCTGAACATTGCTACTAAAAAGAAAATATTTTAAACATACAGTATTGAATATTATCAATGAAATTATGATATTAATATATTTAAAGACATGAATAAAATTATTCTTTAATATGTTCATAGACATATTAAGTAGATTAATTTTTTGGCAAAACAGCTTTCAGTTTTGATATAGACACTTAGAATTTTATATGATGCTTTTGTTCTAAGATTTTTATCCAAAGCTTATTGATATAGAATTTGAATCATATTTAGCATTCTAGTACTCTAGAGAAATAGTTTAGCTTAAGATTGTATTTAAAATTTTTTAACCTTGAAGTTGAAATTGTAATTGTACATATTCAAAGGAAAGTTAACCCACTTAAAATACATATTAATATTGATTTATTGAGGAAAATTTTAACCTAACATTTAAATAATCTATCAAAGGTAAGTAAAATTTTAAGATAGGAAATAATAATGGCTGACAATGGCCAAATGTAGCAATAGAACTACCCTTAACATTTGTATTAGCATTATCAAACAAACAAAAATTTAAAACCCTACTCTCTTGTAAAAATGTGTACTTATAAAATTAGCAACTTCTGAAGACACTTTTGGAATATTCTGAATACTCATTGGAAGATAAGCATGCTCAAATTTATTCAAACAGACTCAGTAGCTGCTTCCCCCCTACCCCTGTACCCCTCAAAAAAGGATTTACTGTGCTGTCCTAAAGGACCAGGACAGGAGACTCTAGAGACAATATGGTGGGACCAATTAAGTTAGAAACTTTTTTAGAAATTCACCACATTAAAAGTCTTAAACCAAACATCCCCTATTGGGATTGCTTTTTCAAATACTACCAGCAGGCGTGTGCTTATTTTTGATCCAAGCATTGGCCTGTAGCATCCTCCCGTCTGCGGAGTCATCACTGATCTATGATAGACTGGGAAGATAACATCCATTTATATTGAACACACAATAAGTTGAATGTTCAAGAATTTAATTAAGTATATAATTAGGAATTAACTAGCACATCTTGTGCTCTAGTTTTATGACCTTATTATGACACACTTAACCTTCACTAAAAGCATGGAAATACGGTATAAAGTTAGATGAATTTATATGAGGTGTAGAATTGTGGAAGGGGCGTGACTTTTAAACACATTCTTCCTACATTGCAAAATCTTAGATATTTGTAAAATAGTTATCATTTCAAAACAGTATGAGTATGGATATATGTTACAGTTTGCTATGACTCATAGGAACCAAAATATTATATCATAGTATTTAAATATGCCTTTTAAAAACGATTTATTTGATTCATCTGACACCTCTCTGAAAGACGTCAGCTTTATTATTCTCATTTACAGCTGAGGAAACCAAGGCTTAAAAGGTTAAAGGAGCCTGAGGCATAACTGCAAATTGGAATCAATAAGGCCAAAATGCCAAATTATAACCTTTGTAATTTCTGTTGATTAATTCAGGCCAGAAGTCTTGTAAGACAGATAAAA
Source organism: Cheracebus regulus (assembly GCA_963574635.1). NCBI lineage: Eukaryota > Metazoa > Chordata > Mammalia > Primates > Pitheciidae > Cheracebus > Cheracebus regulus. The sequence continues at coordinate 57,813 of CAUYQU010008871.1, forward strand.
ACTGAAAAGTGAGCACAAAATGTTCAAAGCATAGCTTGAGTCACTTTTTCTGTAATTAGTTACTTGCCATTTTCTGGCTACAGCCAAGTGAGAAGGAAATGTTCACAGCCTCAGCCCTAGAGAACATATTCATTTTGATTTATAAACATGTTAAGCAGGCATTAGAGTTTAAAAGCTGATCAGAGTTTTCACCACAAGGAAAAAAAGCAATGCATAAATTAATTGCATTTCTTAAAATAACATAAAAATAATTTGAATAGAATGTTAATATTGGGATATTCTTCCCTTGGTTTTTCTATAGGTAACATTGTGAGAACTGTCAGATACCAAAATGAGTGTGAGATAAATTCACATATCCTTCATTTCTAAAAGTCCTATCTGATTTTCCTTCCAAACTGTAGGTCATGCTTAATAGTCACTGTTCACTTTAAAAAATCCATTTTTAATTTATTCAAATTCATTAATCCAACTCATGTTACATTAAGCATTTTATAATTGCACTATCTGAAATCATCATGTATCTAGTTCTGTTGACTGTTATTTCTGTTGTCTCTTTCTTATAGTGGTTTTTATTATTGAATTTTTTACTACTTATTTTTTCTATTAGAATTTATATCTGTTTGAACACTTTGTAGGAAGACTGGGTTGAAGTATTATTTGTCCAGAAAGGAGTTGCACTTGTCACTGGCAGTCACCTACAAAAACTGGAGGCCTCAGTCCACATTGTATAAATTTATCTGTGAAGTTCTTTGGGTTTTAAAGAAACATAATTTCTGGTCCTACTAGAGACATTAAGTATAGTATAGCTTAGTTTTAAGAGTTTTTAGAAAGGCTGGCATTTAAAAAATAATAAATAAAGGCTGGTATTTTATTTCCCCCCTCAATTTAGAGCCAAGGCAAGCTAGAATCTTGGTGATCTGCAGTGATAGGTAGTCTTTTTTTTTTCCTTTTAATTCATTTAATATACAATTCCTCCTCCCTAAGTCCAGGATTCCTGCAGGATGGTCTCCATGGTGACTTCACACCAGAATCAAGTCTCTCCTTGGTCCCAGATTTTCCGCACCCTTTTGGAGATCAGTGCATTCATTTGAAAGGGCTATATGTTATCTGAGATCATAAATTAAACTATTTTCTTAAAATCATACATTTAATTAGTACAGAGATAAAACTCAAACCTAGAACAGAGTAACCAGAGAGTGCTCAAATCTTTCAAATCTGAAATTGAATTTTATCTCTGCTGTTTTTCAATAGATGGCCTTCAGCAAAGCATTTAATGTCTACAATCTCAGTGTACTCCTCAATGTTTATTAAATATTAAATATTTTTATAATATATTTAATAATATTTTAAAAGTTACACAATTTATGTGATAGTAAGTATAATTTTGGCAAATTAGATAATAATTTAAATTTAAATAATGTTATTAAAATATTAACTCCAGGTAATAGAAAGTATTTAGCAAACTAAAATAAATGAAAATGTCTAGCCCAGTGCATAGAAAATAATTAGAACAAAAACAGAAATTAATATTAGAGAAAAATGGCAAGTGTTACACATATAGCGCAAATTTTGATTTTAGATAACTAGTAAACTTTATGATAATAGACCTTTAAATATTAAAAACCTACTGACAAGAACATTAAATTTTTTTCTCAGTCTATTTCTGTTTCTTTAATAAGACACAGTCGAAAGGATTTTGAACTTTGAAGTTCATTTCCAGTTCAAAATCATCTATAAGATTTTCTGACAATCGTTCCAAACATGAAAATGTAACGAGACATCAGTATACCTTCTGCAAAATCTTCATCTACATACACATTTTATTCAATCTAAAGGTTTTAAAGGCTTTATTTTGCATATTCCACAACAAGTCTTTTTGACTTTTAAGACCACATTCTCTTAAGCGAATTGTATGAGCTCGGGGAAAAATTTGCTGTTAAGTCAATTCTTTGGTCTAGCTAGTCCTGATATTTTATGCCTCAATTTTATCCAGCTTCCTTTCATTTTTTCCTTACTGGAGATCAAGAGCAAATGGCACCTGGTTTCCACTCTGGAAAAAAAAAAAGACAAGAGAGAGAGAATACTTCATAGATGTAAATACTGTTATTAAACCACGCATTCATTTTTCTTTACTGTGAAAACTTTCCAATTCTTCTACCTTTTATCAAAGGGGCTATTTCCCAGTTATTTCTCATTTTTTAGTGCCTTTGTATTTTCTTGAAGTGTTTTATACATCTCTGAAGTAAAATGCTGCTTAAATTACTTAATACAATTAAGCATTTATATTAAGCAATAAGTCTAGTCTTGTGTAATGTACTAACAATTCTTTTTAAATAAGAATGAGTTTTAGAGTGTAGCAAGACCAATATATTAACATCTAATTTTATTATACATGCTACTATATTATTGGATATTTAATGCTTTACTCATACAGAAAGAGAGTAAAACTAAAAAAAAAATCTGTATTTAAAAATTATAAAAACAAGTTTAAGCTGGGAAAATATTCTTAAATAACAGAAATTCACTTGAGGAAGTCAAATGCCTTAAAGGTTGGATGTTGCAAATACAGATAGTAACTCTAAATTTGCCACTCAAGTTGAAAAGGAAGCATTTCTTATGAAAATACATAAAAATGTATTTGGTTTTTCATAGGAGAGGTACAATACATATTCAGGATTTGTCATTTTATTTTTTAAACTATGCTGCAACAGAGCCATGTGACTAAGTTCTCCACTGCAGATCATGATTAGTAAATGCAAGACCTGGCTATCTCACCTTTACATGATGAAACCTAGAGATGGAGTCTGGAACTGCCAACTTAGAAAAGATGGAAGTCATGCATTCAGGATGGCAAAGTGTGAAATTGAAAGGATCAGTTCCCCAATATCCTGAAAGGACCATGTCAATCATAAACTACTTATGTTGGGATAATTACATGGAAAAGGGATACATCTCCATTTCTTTTAAGCCACTATAAGATCTTCACTGACCAATGAAATAGCCCTCTTAACAAATACATTGTGTAACAAAGTTACAAAACTATCTTTGTCTTTACATGTAAAAATGTTTACTTTAAATGTTATTTTTCTTTGAGAGCAGCTTTGAACAGAGCTGGAATTAGTCAAGAAAGAATTATTAAGTACTAACTGCTTTGTGAAATGTGCTACAAAGATTTTATGCTATACTTTAAATCTAGAATTGTTTGAATAAAAGCATACAGAATTACTGTTTATTTTGTGTCTCAAAAACTGGAAGTAAATCACTCCCCAGCAATTGCATAGCATTTCACAGGTTTAAATAAAATATTGGTTGGCTGCTTATTTGTTATTTTCATCCCCTATTCCTTCCTGTCTCCATTGTTAAACACAATTATTGGCATAAAAG
>CAUYQU010008872.1:0-19842 GCA_963574635.1 Cheracebus regulus
CTGAACTATAACTTCTGTAACTTTCCACTGCCTACCCCAAACCTATGAAACCAACTCCTATCCCACCACCTGTGCTGACTCTCTTTTCAGACTCAGCCTGCCCACACCCAGGTGAATATACAGCCATGTTGCTCACACGAAGCCTGCTTGGGGGGGTCTCTTCATTCAGAATGCACATTTAACAAAGGTATTCTGAGGTTTTATTCAAAGGCTAACAATTTATTCTAATAAACAGTATTTACTAAATATTTGGCTGAGTTTATTCAAAGTATACTACCCTTTCATAAGAGAAACAGGTCAACTGTTATGGACTGAATGGTGTATCCCCAAAATTCATATGTTGAAGTCCTAACCCCCAATGTGATTATATTTGAAGAAAGAGCCTTTAAGGAGGAAATTAAAGTTAAATAAGGGCACACAGTAGGTCCCTAATCCAGTATGACTGTGTCCTTACAAGAAGAGGAAGACACTAGGGATGTACTAGCACAGAGAAAAGGCCATCTGAGACGTGTGAGCCAAGGAGAAAGGCTTCGGGACAAATCAAACCTGCCAACACCTTGATCTTGGACAGAAGCCTCGAGAATTTTGAGAAATAAAATGTTGTTTACACTGTCCAGTCTGTGAAATTTTGTTATGGCAGCCCTACAGGTGAATAAACCAATATTCATGAAAAATACATTCCAACATTCCTCTTACCTGGATATGCATATCTCTCTAACTTGTTGAGGTGTCAAAGCGAAAATAAAAAACTTCTCTTGAAATCGCTGAATACTGCTTTGAACTGGGAAGAAAAAAAAAAGAAAGATAGTATTTCAATAACAAATCCAATGCTACAACCACCTGCAATAACCAGGCATTTCTTTAAAAGTGCCTGCCAAATTCTGAAATTTGTAGTTCGAAGTACTAAACTACATTCATCTTGGAATCATGAGTAAAATCACTACAAAGGGGCTTCTTTAATGTTGACTATGTAACAATTCTTTATTCTAAAATACTAATGCAGGCCAGGCAGTGGTTCATGACTGTAATCCCAGCACTTCGGGAGGCCAAGGCAGGTAGATCACCTGAGGTCAGGAGTTCGAGACCAGCTTGACCAACATGGAGAGACCCGTCTCTGCTAAAAATACAAAATTAGCCCAGCGTGGTAGTGCATGCTTGTAATCCTAGCTACTCCAGAGGTTGAGGCAGGAGAATCGCTTGGACCTAGGAGGCGGAGGCTGCAGTGAGCCGAGATTGCGTCACTGCACTCCAGCCTGGGTGACAGAGTAAGACCCTATCTCCAAAAAAGGAAAACAAAAGGCAAAATGGTCCTTGTATGTATTATTGCCCACAGTTTTCCCGTTACATGAACATAAACAAGATGCCACCTGAATATCCAATGTGAGAGGGGTTCAACCATAAGTCATACCAAGTCAGACAAATATTAATTCCTATTAAAATAATCTTTTATTTAAGCACAGGCAGTTTATTATAGCAATTATTCTCCTAGAAATCATGTCATAAAATGGTTTATATTTTTTCAGAACACTATAAAAAGGAGGGAAGAGAGGATGCCGTTTATAATGAAGGCCAAAAAGTAAAATAAAACATTGGATTATAAACATAATTATGGAGCATCAAACACAGAAACATAAGTCTCTCCATTTCTTCTGTTCCTATTCACTCCTCAACCCTTTCTTTCTTATTCAGACTCCAGTATTCACTATCTATGGCTAAGGTCACCAATGACCTCTTAACTGTCAAATGTAATAAACTGTATTTTAAGATTACAAGTGAACATGCTACATTTTAATCTTAATTAATGCCATGAGCACCCAGTCTGTTGAGCCAGAAACCTCAAAAGGTCTAACGTAAGTACAAATGGAGTATCAAAAGAATAGAGTGCAAATGAGGTATTAAAAAAGGAAAAATACTTGCAGAAATAATGAATCATAATCCTACCTTTGACAGAGAGGATTTACAATCAAACTCTATGTAAAATAATACAAAGAAAATGACCTAGTCACATCATAATCAAACTACTGAAAACCAACAATTATAAAATCTTAAAAGCAACCAGAGGCAAAAGAAACAAGGGAACGACCATACAAATAAAAGCCAACTTCTCATCAGAAGCAATATAGGCCAGAAAGTATCTTCAAAGTGGTAAAAAAATAAACTGTCAACTGAAAATTCAATACCTTTCAAAACCAGAATGGAAGAATAACTTTTCAGATAAACAGAGGATTTAAGAATTTGTTGGGCCAGGCGCATGGCCGACACCTGTAATCCCAGCACTCTGGGAGGACAAGGTAGGTGGATAACAAGGTCAGGAGATCGAGACCATCCTGACTAACATGGTGAAATCCTGTCTCTACCAAAAATACAAAAAATTAGCTGGGCGTGGTGGCGTGTGCCTGTAGTCCTAGTTACTCATGAGGCTGAGGCAAGAGAATCACTTGAATTCAAGAGGTCAAGGTTGCAGTGAGCCAAGATCATGCCACTGCACTCCAACCTGGGCGACAGAGCAAGACTCCGTCTCAAAGAAAGAAAGAAAAAAAAGAATTTGTTGACAGCAGACATACATTACAAGATATATAAAACAAAATTACCAGGTTTATTTAAAGACATATAAATTCAAAACCGTATCTTTAGGAATGAAAATCACAACAGCAAGTAAGCGGTAAATATAAAATACTATACTGTATTTTCTTCTTGTAATTTCCTTAAAAATACTGTTGAAAGCTAAAGTGATGGCACTGAAAGGCAGGATTTCTAACACAGGGAGGAAATATGAAAAACAGCAAAAAGAATGGAAGGGGTGGATAAATTATCTTCCCAACAGTTGTGTTTCCTGCTTCATTCTGATAAACCTGATTAACTAAATCTGCCTAAAGGTTGATGCACTCTTAGCATGCCAAAAGCAGCAGGTGTCTACACCTGTAAAGCTGGGCACAAGACCCGCTGAATTCACCAGGAGAAATGTCGATATTTGAGGCCCTGTCTGGATGGCTGGAGTCAACTTATCCTGAAAAGTTCCCAAAAACCATGAACTTTAACCTTAATCTAGAATGGTTCTACAGTCATGTTGTACATGTATGTTCCACATGTACTTTTATATTAAATTATACTTACATGTTGCACATATGCAATATATATGTACAATTTGTAGAATTTGCAGCTTAATATTAGTAATTTGTGTCATAATAGACATATTCTTGCTGTGCCTTTAATTTTTCTGATGTTATCTTTTACTTTACGTAGCATTTATTTGCTGTCAAATTTTCAATCCAGATTATGATCCCAAATAACCACCCTGTATTTATAGAATAATGGATCTGTGTCATTATACTATAAATAGACTGCAGGAACTTACAGCAACAAAAAACTAGTGCATATGTTTTAATAAAAGTCTAATTTGTATTAACATTGACAGTTTTTAGATAAGTCAATTTTATGACAAAACAGAAGCCAAAAGCATACTAAACTTTCCATACAGTAACTTTGTTAGCTAAATGGTCATTTTAACATAAACCACAAGAAAGAATGCAGGATGTAAAGTAAAGTATAAAGGTTTTGCAGTTTATTTTCTCCCCACTGTCTACAATTTGGAAATCAGAAGAGCAGTTCTTCAGAGATTCCATGAATGTCTTTAGGTTAAGGGAAAATGAAAGGAAAAAAGACCATGACTCAAAGGCATGAATTAAATATGGCTTTATTCAAACCCTTTCCTTTTTCAACAACCCTTCATAATGTAGATTCTATTTTCCAAATATAACCACATTATCTCCCATTATGTCCTCCTTTTTATGTACACTTGACATACTTCCAGTTGAGTAGTGGGGTCTTTATCACCCTCCCTCTGAATCTGTATGGCCTTTTATAATACCATCAACCAATAGTGTACAGTTTAAGTGACACTGTACAGCCCCAAGGCTGAACCATAGAAATACCACACGTATCTTCCTTGCTCTGTGGGGACACTCACTCTTAGAACCTAGCTCTCATGTTATAAAGAAGCCCAAATTAGCCAGGTGCTATGGCTCACACATGTAATCCCAGGTCTTAGGGAGGCAGAGGCAGGAGGACAGCTTAAGCCCAAGAGTTGGAGACCTGCCTGGACAATACAGAGAAACCCTGTTCTCCACAAAAAGGAAAAAAAAAACAAAGTTACAAAAAATAAATAAATAAGCATAAGAAGCCCAAATTAGACCACATGAAAAAGCCACATAAGGGTATTCCAGCCAAAAGCCAAGCTAAGTCCAAGTCATCAGGTGGCATAGCTGCCAGCTATGTCAGGGAAGATGCCTCCAAGTGATCTGAGCTTCTGGCCAAGTGCATCTGAAGCTAAGGTCTTCTCAGCTAAGACCCAGACATCTTGGAATAAGAAACAAGCCACCTATACACTGCCCTTCCAAATTCCTGACCCAGAGAATTCATAAGCATAATAAAATACCTGCTTTACATCACTAGGTTTTGGAATTCTATATTATGTAGCAACAGTAAATAAAATAATGCCACAATGTTATGAATTTTAGCATAATTTTATCAATTCCAAATTATACTCAGATTCATTTATAATTACTAAATGAGTAGGCTACTGGTATGACATAATAGCTATGACTGCTCTAAATCTATGGGTCCTTTTTTCCTCTTTATTAATTTTTAAACTTAACTAGACCAGAATATAACAATCCTATATCCTAGACTTAGCCCTGTCGGTTACTATCCAAATTATTTAGGTGTTGGAAACAGGCTTATAACATTGAGAAGAATCCACACCCAGACAATGGATTGCTCAGCAAGGCTAGTTTACTTTCTGCAGAAAGGGTGCAACTCACTGGCAAGTCTTGCCACAAGAGCACACCTGAACAAAGGAGACAGGAACATTTATGACTTTCATAACCTGAAGCAATGGTCCTACTGCTGTGTCCAGTTTCCAGTGGCCAGAACATAACCTCACATTCCATGCTTAACCTGATTGGCTAAAAACGTAAAGTTTCCTGAATAGATAAGAGGTAAAGAAGACAGGGAAGAGGAAGCTAGTCAGGAGAAGGTCAGGAGGGTTTCCAAATAAAGAATGGCATGCACCAGAGTTTGGAGCTTGCCCAGTTCTGTTCAGACATGCCAGAGCAAGTAAAGGTAGCTGATTTAAGTAAGATATATCTGATTTAGAGAATATATATACATGGCTATATGTTTATGCTAATAGTGGATAATGGCCATAGAGCAACAGATTATAACTCCTTATAATGTAGTCTAAGATATAAACTTTGAAGAACTTTCCCATATCTCACAATTCCCTCCTCTTTATTTCGTAATTCTTCTTCAAACTTGTTAATAGGCCCTTGCTTCGTTGTTTGGCTTGGACTTCCAACAAAAGTAATTTCTCTGGATAGGGAGGAGGAGGAGTTGGAGATAGGTTAGCGAGGGTAGTATTAATGAGCCTTTTCACGAGTCTTTGAACACAGGGTATAACACAACATCCTACAAGAAGTATACTTAATACTGATGCCAAAGTGTTCTTCCATTTGCCAAACCAGTTCTCTAGCCAGTTTGAAATGGGGTTATTTATTCTGATATTTTGGCTAGTTCATTAGATAGGGCCATAAGTCCCTGTAAGGCTCCTGTGTTACTTCCACCTGGAGCTGTTATTTGGAATGAAAGCACAGCATTGGGTCTTAATTATTACGCAAACATTACCCTTTTCAGCTAACATCATGTCAAGAGCAATCCCGTTTTCCCACATCATTTCCCACTGCTCTGTGATTCCCTTAACAGCATCCTTGGTATAGTTAACAAATTGTTGTTGATTACAATATACCAGTCTATGTTTTTATTTATTGTCACCCATCAGAAGAGTGTTGATCCAACTCCAGCAGCTATCTAATCTCTGGTTTTAAATTCATTTTGAACTCCTCTTAGGACCCCAATTGCAACTAAGCACACATGAGAATCAAATAACCCATATGGGGCTCCTCATGTATGTCGTTGGTCGGTTCCCTCTATCTTTGCTTGATGAAATGCCAAAGTAAAAGGGATAGCCAATTGGATTAGAGTGTAAGTACCACTCCAGTTATTTGGGAGAGTGTACAGTACGGGTCCCCTACAATACCACCATACGTCTGCTCAGGGATGGCTGATGGAAGACTGATGGGTTAGCTCTCAAAAGTATCCTACTTAACTGCAACCTGTCAAATTTCCAGGGAATATTGAGTTCTCCTCCTCCCGCCATGAGACACACAAAGTGAACCCCACCTGGGAAGATGGAGTTTGAATGGCCTTTGGGGGTTGACTCTGCAGGGTGTTAGACCTCAGGCTATAACAGAGAGAGAGCTTGGCACAGTCCATGGTTCCAGGCAGTAGAATCTTGAAAGAGAGCTATCATGCATTCCAGGTCTGTCTGGTGAGAGGACCACTTCAGTGGGAAGGGGACAATCTGAGCCTCTGGACTGCCATGCGCACTAACAGTTGCTTTTACTCAGCATGCGGATGGAATATTTAATCCATTCTAACCAGGCATTCTCATCTTGATACTCTGTCTCAATAGCTAAGGTTTGTTTCAGATCGTTTATCTGCAGTACCAATACCTTTGTTTTATCATTAGGGGTGGGAATAATTGGAACAGCTGATGTTTGATCTAAGGCTGAAATGGCTAGGATTGGAGAAGGGGAAGGAGGAAGAGAAAGAAAGTGTATTTACAACATACCTACAGGATATCTTTCCTGTTTACATTTGCCCTGATGCCATATAGGCAATTTATAACAGGTTTGCTATCCATAATTGTAGAAATACTGATAGAAATGAGGATAGGGTTGCATTGGTAAATTTTGCAATCAGGGGTAGAGGTCCCTTTAGTGAAGTAGAGGCTAGATCTGAGATCAGTACAAATTCCTCCTGCAGAGGTCCAGCCTCTATATTGGGTATTGCATAAGACATTTTCCCAGCTATTGCATGGCTGCCAGTCAGTAGGGACAAGGAATCGATGCCTGGGGTGTAACTTGTCCCAATGATGAGGACTGGGAACTGCCAAACTGGTTAGGGGGCCAGAGCATAAGTATTTCTCTGAGGAAGTTAACTGTCTTTGACTATGTACCTTTCCACAAGACATTACTAGGCAAGCATCAAAGGTTATAACTTAAGGGAATCTGATCTAGGTATATTAATGGTAAAATGAAGAGTAGCAAAAGGTAGGAAAGAAAAATATTAAGTAGAAATACATCAAATTTTTCTTAATTTTAACTTGGTAGGGCTCAGTCCCAGAACAACTGCCCAGTAACCTGAAAGAATGGATGCATTCTTGACTCAAGTATGGTGGGCCCATCCCTTCTTGGCGGTGCAGACAGTAGTCTCAGTGGTCAGCAGCACAAGTCAGGGTCCTTCCCAAGCTGGCTCAAGCTTCCTTCCTTTCCATCCTTTAATGAAGACGTGATCTCCAAGTCAACATTGGTGTACTGGAAATTCCAAAGGTGGCGCCTGTGCTAAAAGACCTCTGGTTTTAAGAGAAGAGAGGGTAGAAGACAGTCCAGGTATATAATTTCTAAGAAACTGATCTTCAGTTTCAAATGTAGGAATATCAGCCAAGGAATGTAAGTAATGCAGTCCATATAGCATCTCATATGGAGATAAACCTATGTCTTTCCAAGGAGCCATCCTGATCCTAAATAAAGCAATAGGAAGGCATTTGGTTCACAGTAACTAAGTTTCTAAAATTAAATGATTTTTAAATGTCTAATTCATTCTTTCTACTCTCCCTGAGGTGGAAGGACGCCAAGGAATATGACATTCCCAATCTATGTCTAATGTCTGGGCCAATTTCTTAATGATATCTGCGGTAAAGTGAGTTCCACTGACTGAGTCATTATTATTTATCAATCCAAATCTGGGTACAACATGCTCAACTAAGGCCTTTACTACATTATTAGCAGTAGCTTTCGAAAAAGGAATAGCTTCTACCCAATGAGTGAGATGATCAACTATCACCAACAGGTATCTTCATCAGCCTACTGTTGGCATTTCAGTGTAACCCACTTGTATACTTTGGAGTGGCCTTAACCCCGGAGTTCTTCCACCCAGAGGTAATTTCTTCAAAGCCTGCTTATTTGTTTTCTTGCAGATGAAGCAGCCACCTGTGACCTGCTTGGCCAGAGTATAAATTCCAATACATCCATAGACTCTAAGAACTGCATCATACAAAGCCTGAGGGTCCCAGTGTGTTCCCTGGTGCAGATGAGGTAAGGCTTGTCTACTAAGGGGCTTAGAGAGCATCACCCTCTGGTCCAGGAGAATCCATTTCCCATCTGCATTTTTGTTAGCTCCAATTTCTGTCAGTTTCTCCTTCTCAATCAATAGAAAAGAAAATAGGAACTATTCTAGGAGAAAGAAGGCAGGGAGTTAGAAGAGACATTGGCTCGGTGGCCACGGCTGCCTTTCTGGCCACCTGGTCTGCAAGGTTGTTTCCCTAGCTTTCAAACAAAAAATCATGTTGATGTCAAGGGACATGTACGATAGCTATTTCTTCTGGTAACTGGATATTATTCAAGACACGAACAACCAATGGTTCATGAGCAAGTTCTTGGCCTTGGCTATTCATCAGACCTCTTTTAGCCCAATTTTTTTCCAAATGTATGTGTGACTCCAAAGACATACTTAAGAGTCTATACAAATGGTTCCTATTTTATTTTCTAAGTATTTCAAAGCTCAACTAAAAGCAAATAATTCACAACCCTGGGCAGAGTAACTATTGGGTAATTGCCCTGATTCAATTTCTTCAAGGGATGGAGAGCCATCCACTACTGAGTACCCATTATGTCGTTTCCCATCAAACATCCATTAGGACCCATCTATGAATAGACGCTGTCCAGTCTTATAAGGGGTCTCAGACAAATCTGGTCAGACCTTTGTATGGTAATCAATTAGGTCCAGACAAAAATGTTCTGTCTGTTAACCTGCAGGGTTAGAAAACATGCAGGGTTGAGTGAGCTATCAGTGTTATGGTTACATCATCTCTTTCTAGCAGAATGGCCTCACACTTCAGAATTCTAGAATTGGTAAGCCATCTTCCTGCCTTCTGATTTAAAATGGCTTTCATTTACTGGAGCGTACTCACAGTCAAGTACCCTCCGAAGGCAATTTTTCTACTTTCTTCTACTAATAAGGAAGTAGCTGCCAGACAGGATACACTGGGGCCACCCACTGGCAACCAGATCCAAGACTTTAGACAGAAAGGCAACTGGCTGTCGGTGACCTCCGTGTTCTTGGGTGAGCACCCCCAGGGCTATCCCCTTATCCACATTCACAAAAAGATGGAAAGGTTTCTCTAAGGAGGGTAAGGCCAAGACAGGGGCAGACATTAAACGTGCCTTCAGTTCAGTCACTTGGTGTATCTCATCAGAGGACCATAGAAGTGGGTCTGGTCCTCTTTTAGTTTTTCATGTAACAATTTACTTCTTAATACATAGGAGTTAATCCATAATCTGCAATATCCAATTAGCCCTAAGAATTTTCTGAGCTCCTGTTTTGTTTCGGGTAAGGGTAAAGACACAATTCCTTCAACTGGTTCAGGCCCAATCCTTCTTTTGCCTGTACTAATTAGATGACCTAAATATCTAACTTCTGGTTCAACATACTGACGCTTTTCCTTTGAAACCAGTAGCCCCTTTGAATACAGGTGATTTAAAAAATATGTGGAACACTCAACTCACCTTTTCTACATCCTCACCAGATATATCATCCATGTATCAAATTAGACATAATTGTGTTGGGCTCGCCACTTCTCTAATTATTTTATGTAGAGCACGAGTAAAAATATTTGGTGAGTCTGCAAACCCTTACGGTAATATGGTTCATCAGTACTATTGTTTTTGCCCTGTGTGGGGAACCTCCCATTCAAAGGCAAACAGATCATGACGGTTTTCAGCCAGAGAGCATGCCCAAAAGGCATCCTTCAAATCTATGACAGTAAACCATTGACGACTATAGGGAAGTTTGTTAAGAACAGTATATGGGATTGGCACGGTTGGATGAGTGGTTTGCACTATTTTATTTATGGCTCTAAGACCTCTTACTGATTGATAGGAACTATCAGGCTTCCTGACAGGCAAGATACATGTATATATGGAGACATACAAGGCTTTAAAAGCCCATCTCTAATGAGACCTTCCATCACAGGTTTCAATCCTATTCAACCTTCTAGGGGGATTGGGTCCTGCTTTCTCCTAGCCACTCCCCCAGGAGTCTTTAAATGAATTTGTACTGGGGGAATCCGGAGTCTCCTTCAATTTCCTTCTCTTGACCATACATCATGGTGAATTTTCTTTTCATCTACAGTAGTCAACAAGTGTAGAGAGGGAAAGAATCCCCTTGGCCCTACCTATAGTCCTAGGCCTAACTTCAGCATCAAGTTTCTTCCTAATAAGTTAGTACCTGCTTCAGGGATTAGCAAAAATTGAATATTAGTCATTCGATCTTTATATCTTACCTCTGTGTTTTCTAAAATCTTGGCCTTGAATCCTTCCCCCTTTACCCCAGATACTAATAATTCTTTGGAAGACCAATTTAAGTCATTTGGAGAGAAGCATAAGGAAGAACAGATCACTCCAGAATCTATAAGAAACGTTATTTGTTCATGGTTTGGTCCCATCTCCAGATTTATCAAGGGATCTTGGTTGGACTCAAGATGGAAAAGAAAGAGCCCCTGACCCCTCTATTCTTCCTCTACAAAACCCAGCATGAGTGGAAGAACTTCCTCTGTGGCCTCTGTTTCAGGGCATTCTCTCTAAATGGCCTGGTTTTGCACATTTCTAACGTCTATCCTGCCCACCTTCTCTTTCTATTCCAGGACGCTTCTGCTTTTGCTTGTTCTCATCTGCTCTACATTTCCACCTTTTACAACACATACTATGAACCTCCCACATCCCATTTTGACCTCGCCCTCTCTGTGAATCGGCATTTCGGGGCACCAGTCAGAATTTTGTCCTTGGCATAGTCTGCCCAGGTGAGTTCTGCCAGAAAATCTTTGCCTTTTCCTTCTGTCTCTCTTCATGTCTTCTCACATATACTTTCTGTGCTTCCTCTAAAAGTTCTTCAATTGACCGGTTCTTCCATCTCTCTGTCTTCTGCAGCTTTCTAGCAATGCCAGGCCAACTATTTGTAATAAAATGTAATTTTAACATGCCTTGCCCTAGAGGGCTATGTGGGTCTCAATCAGCACACTTTCTCATTTGCTCTCTCAATCTATCTAAAAATAGCATAGGTCCTTCATCTTTCTCCTGTTGTACATCAAAGGCCTCAGTAAGGTTTTGAGGTCTGGGTGCTGACTCTTTCCTTCCTCTTGTAATTAGCTCACCCAAGTCTTTCATGTTCTCTCTGTGAGTGGTATTGTTATTATCCCAGTGAGGGTCCTGAGCGGGGAACCTGGTGTCTGCCATAGGGCTTTCTTGGCCAGTATGGTGATCACGTTCTCAAGCTGCCACAGCAGCCCTGTGTATCCTGTTTTGTTCTTCTTTTGAGAAGAGAATACCTAAAACCAACATTAACTCAGTCCAGGTATATAGTTGGGAACCTAAAAACTGATCAATTTGCTCTGCTACTCCTTCCAGAGCATCCAGCAGGGGCTGAAGCTCTTTCTTTATGCCATGGACCTCAGAAGCGGTTAAAGGAGCATTTACGAAGCCAATGGCATCCGCTCCTTGTGGAACTTCTCTCAGTGGAAAGAGCTGAGAAGCATTAGAAAATGGGAGGTTCTGAATGTCTCTTTTACATTACTCTATTTCCTTCTGGAGTCCTCTTCCAGAGGAAGAGCTTTTGGATAGGCAATGGCAAAGGTCAAGTCCTTCGGTTCATAACTCCTCAGGATTCAATACAGAAATCCCTACCCCTGCCCATGAGATGATAGCTTGAAAAAAGGCTAAAAGCAGAGCAACTGCCTGTGGTGGGGGAGGCGAGACTTCCACCTGCAGTGGGGGAGGCAGGACTTCTGCCTGTGGCCATGTGGTAGGTGCATTAGGAGTTAGAAATGGGGGGAGATTATTTAAAGTGTCCCATTGGTTGCTTTCTTTCTAACTTCTTGGCCACACCCAGTTCTTGTTTTAAGTCCTTAAAGGGGTCCAGAGAAACAGGCCCTGGCTGCCAGCATAGGGCAAACTTATTTCCTCCGAGGACACTGAACTCTTGTTGTTAACATACATTATTAAGAGCTAGCAGACCCAGGCTTCATCTGAGTCGAATTTGGGCCAGAAAATGGCAGGTTTTAAGACTGGCTCCTGGGGCCAAAGAAAGCAACAATATTTGATCATCAGTTGTTTTTTCTTATGTTTGATCCTTTCATTCTCTTTCCAGTACTTCAGTGTGCGTCCTAATGGACTATCGGGAGAAACTGGATTGCATCTCACTTGTTCCCTGCCTTACTTCCTATTTCGGGCTTACTAGAAGTATTTCCCATACTGGGTGCTAAATAGACTTAATACACCCCAACCCCCACCCCTCCTTGCAAACCAGAGAAAAAAATCTCTCTCACCAGACTCAATCCCCCAGATCTCCTGGACCAGGGATGTCTTATCTGTCTGTTTCCCAGAAGCCCCAACCCCCAGATCCTCCAGATCAGGAATGTCTTACCTGTCTCTTTCCAAGGAGGCCCAATCCTCCAGATCCTCCAGATCAGGGCTGTCTTGCCTATCTTGTCTTTAATGGGTTCCTAAGACTCAATTTCTTACACCAGAAGTGTCTTGCCTGTATCCTTTTCCCCAGGAGATAACCCTTCTCCCTTCCGTTCTCCCTCCTGAAGGTTATACACACTCATCCCACATTCACTCCTTTTTAACTGTAACTATTCACTCATCACACACACATTCCCTTCAAGAGCTGACCACACCAAGGAAGTACTCTGCCACCCTCTTGGGGGTTTTCCTACTTCGGCTTGTGCACAAGGTCTCCCAGTCACCACGGTCTTACAAGTCTCCCCTGCATTGCTGAGAATCCAAACATATTCCTTGCACCTGGTTAAGTCCTGGCTCCCTCCCCTGGGGCTACCACAATAGGGTGGTAGGGTGCCTCCCGACAAGAGAGGACCAAGGACTGCCCCAGAGGGGAAACAGAATCCCTGTACAGGACACCAAATTGTTAAGAAACGGGTTTATGACACTGGGGAGAATCCACACCAAGACAATGGATTGCTCAGCAAGGCTAGTTTACTTTCTGCAGAAAGGGTGCAACTCACCAACAGTCTTGCAAGAAAGCACATCTGAACAAAAGAGACAGGGACATTTATAACTTTTATAACCTGACACAATCGCCCCACTGATGTTTCCAGTTTCTACTGGCCAGAACAGGACCTCACGTTCCATGCTTGACCCAATTGGCTAAAAACTTGAAAATTTCCTGAATAGGTAAGGGGGAAAGAAGACAAGGAGTAAGAGGAAGCTAGTCAGAGGGTCAGGAGGGTTTCCAAATAAGGAATGCCATGTACCAGGGTTTGGAGCTTGCCCAGTTCTGTTCAGACATGCTAGAACAAGCCAAGGTAGCTGATTTACGAGGTAGCTGATTTAGAGAACATATATACATGGGTATAGTTCATGCTAACAGCAGATAATGGCCATAGAGCCAAGAGATTGTAACTCCTTATAATGCAGTCTAAGAAACAAACGTTGAAAAAACTTTCCCATCTCTCACATTAGGAAATTCACAAATCTCTCTACTCCTCATTTCTAATGGGAGTAACACTTTTCTCACCTGCCATTTTAAGACTATTCTGTGGATTAAATGCAATCAGAAAACAGTAAGATACTATACATGTAATATATTTCACTTCTAGAAGTCCTCATCAAAAGTCTATGCTTTTTAAAAGATATCAAAATTTCAGGAAAAAAAATAAGTAGTTCAACAGATACATGTTGCCACCTATTTGGTAACAATGACTTTATCTTGATAAGATATTTAGGTCAAAAATTAATATTTTAATATGCTTAAATGTTAAATATATTTAATATAAAACCTGCCAAGTCATCCCCCACCATCACCCCCTGCAAGTATTATATTGACACCTTTTAATAAACTGGTTTATGTATTTCAATAAGAATACTTCCTAGGCCAGGTGCGGTGGGTCACTCCTATAATCCCTGCACTGTAAGAGGCCAAAACAGGAGCATCACCTGAGGTCAGGAATTTGAGATCAGCCTGGCCAACATGGCAAAACTCCATTTCTACTAAAAATACAAAAATTAGCTGGGCGTGGTGGGCCATGCCTATAATCCCAGCTACTCAGGAGAATAAGGAAGGAGAATCACTAGAACCCGGGAGGTGGAGGTTGCAGCGAGCTGACATCACACCACTGCACTCCAGCCAGGGCAACAAGAGCAAGACTCCATCTCAAAAAAAAGGAATGCTTCCTAGCAACTACTGCTCAGGTTAACAGGGGCTCATAATATGGCTAACATAGGGAAAAGATAAACCAAGAGGTTTTATAGGTAGTTTTGTGGATTAAAATGGTTAATTCTAGCCAATCCCACAGTAAAATAATTCATAACGTAACAATGAATGAACCAGTTTAATTACTCTGCATTTTCTAAGATCCTGAGCTATTTAGGTTCTTATCACCAATCAGCAACTGTATTATCACCAACTTAAGAATATCTTCTCCTACTGCAATACCACACTAAAATAACACGGGGTATGGGTAGGAGCAGGACTTCTAAAACTCAACAACTAAAAAAAAAACCAATTCAAAAATGGACAAAGGACTTGGATAGACATTTCTCCAAGTACACACAAATGGCCAATATGCACACGAAAACATGCTCGACGTCACTAATCATTAGAGAAATGCAAATCAAAACTTTAATGCAATACCACTTCCCACACATTAGGATGGCTACTATTTAGAAAAAAAAAAAATTAAGTGCTAATGAGGACAGGGAGAAACTGGAACCCCTGTGCACTGCTGGTGGGGAATGTAAAATGGTGCAGCTGCTGTGGAAAACAGTATAGTGGTTCCTCAAATAATTAAAAATAGAATTATCACGTGACCCTGCAATTCCACTTCTGGGTATATACTCGTAAGACTTAAAAAACAATCTTGAAGAGATGTTTGTATATTCAGTCACAGCAGTATCATTCACAATAGCTAAAATGTGGAAAAAATCCAAGTGTCCATCAGTGAATAGATGAATAAAACATGGTATATACATACAATAGAATATTACTATGCCTTAAAAAGGAAAAAAAATCTGATATGTTACAATATGGATGAACCTTGAGGACATTATGTTTAGTGAAATAAGCCAGTCTCAAGAAGACAAATAATATGACATAAGCCAAATAATAAGACATATAAGTATGATTCTACTTATATGAGAAATCTAGAACTGTCAAAATCTGAGAAAGTAGCATGGTAGTTGCCAGGAACTAAGGAAAAAGGGAATAGTGAATTGTTGTTTAATGGGTATAGTTTCAATTTTGCAAGATGAAAAGGGTTCTAGAGATAGAGGGAAGTGGTGGTTGCACAATATGAATATACTTCATGTCACTAGATTTTAAAATGCTCAGGACAGTATGTATTTTATCACAGTAAAAAAAATTGAGGCTGGACACAGTGGCTCATGCCTATAATCCTAGCACTTTGGAAGGCCAAGATGGGAGGATCCCTTGAGCCCAGGAGTTTGAGACCAGCCTAGGAACATGGCAAGACCTGGTCTCTACACAAAAATGTAAAAATTAGCTGGACATGGTGGTGGGCACCTATGGTCCCAGCTACTCAGGAGGATCACTTGAGCAAAGGAGGTTAGGCTGCAGCAAGCTGTGATCTCGCAACTGCATCTCGCCTGGGTGTGTGAGAAAGAGAAACCCTGTCTAAAAAACTGGCAGGGCAGGGCACAGTGACACACACCTACAGTCCAAGCTACTCAGGAGGCGGAAGCAGGAGATTCACTTGAGGCCAAGAGTTCAAGGATTCAGTGCACAATAATCATGCCTGTGAACATCCACTGCACTCCAGCCTGAGCAAGATAGTGAGACCTCCATCTTTTTAAAAAGTAAAAAATAAATTTTAAAAATTGGGATAAAAAGTTTAAATTTCTTCAAAAATAAATGAGGGCTGACCCTCAAACATGTGGAAATAAAGATACACACAAAAAAAGAACATTCTCATATAATTACAACAGAACAAATAAATACAATCAATACAGGCTCTCTTCTATATTAGCAAACAAGTTCATTTTTGATAACCTGTTTCTTAACATGTTGGAACTAACAGGCACACACAATGCTTTCAAGAAACACTTGACAATTCCATCTATATAACAATATTCAATTGTTTACAGTTTTCACTGAACACTGCTTTAAATTATAATTTTATTATATACAAACCAAAGTTTTTCTAATTTAATGAGATTTAAATAGAACATAGCAAACCTGAGTTATTTGTAGGTGATTTATCCATACAGAAGTCATCATTTTATTAATTGCCAGCGATGATTCCTCTTCATTTTCACTACCACTATCCTACTGAAAGCCTATTATAACCCTCTACAAATGAAACAGCAGCCCCATCTCCTGCGAGTCTCTCACCAGTATGGAGTTAGTCAAACTTACTACTTTCAACCCCCTTCCTCTGCTCAAAAATGCTCAACAGCATCCTATCTCTGAGTGAGCCCAGGCTGTTTCCCAGCAAACCTACATTTCCTCAAGACCCCTCCAGGGCTTACTCTGTTCAAAGTGGTTTCTTCACTGTCAGGTCCCACAAATAAACCATATTATTATTTTCTATTTCTGTCACCACTCACAGTTCTCCACTTTCTTGGAGAATTTCTTCTCATATAAATTCTGCCAATCCAAAGTAGGAACATTCATCCTTCAAAGCTCCCTCAAGTCTCACTACAAGAAGTCTTGACTGAATTATCCATTCATTAGGCCAATGCAATAACTGAGCTTTAGATGTACAATTGATAGCACTTCATCATACAAACACATATCTGCTTGCTACTCATTTCTAATGTGAACATTACCTCCCTAACTAGGTAACAAACTCCTTAAAGCCCATCTCATATTTCTGGCTTCTCCACAACTAAGACTATATAGCCATATCCAAATTAAGTCATTATATACTTGTTAACTGAGTTAATGAAAATAATATAGTGTCTAAATTAGAATATTTAGATGGCTTTAACATTCATGTGCATATCATTTGAATCCTTTTTAATTGTATCCAGAAACTTAATGTGTGTGTCCTAATGTTCAGGAATTTAAGGATAAAAAGAGAGGTTGATCATCATTAATTTTTTACCTTTCAGATTAGCAAAAATTTAAAGATAAAGAATACAATGCTGATGAGGGTATAGGGAAAAAAAAAACCTCCACACACAAATGGAGTACAAATTGGTACAATGCTGTTGAAGCTACTGTCAAATCTCCCTCTAAAGGCGATTATCAAAATATTAAATATTCATATTTTGACCCAACAACTTCATTTCCAGGCATTTGGCCTTCATATATATGTGTACAAGTATTCAGAAATATATGCAAAAGTTGTTCATAGCTGCAATGTCAGTAAAACTGCAAGAACAGTGCCTGATATATGCTATACACAGAAATACTTCTGAATGAATCATTAAAAAAGTGAAAGCCACTGAAGATGTACATCAAAAAAATACTGGATAAATTATGGTACATCTACAAGATAACAGAACTACAATAAATCTACTGTAATAAATTTCCAGGAAATACTGTTAAGAAAGATTGTCATGGTGCAAAACTCTAGGGAACACTATTCACAGATATTACAAACAGAACCAAGCCCCCACTCCCTCCACCAGATGCTCTGCAGTTGGAAAAGGTTTTTAAAATGAAAGAGAAGGAACCAGCCTGGCCAACATGGTAAAACCCTGCCTCTACTAAAAATACAAAAATTAGCCAGGCATAGTAGCAGATGCCTGGAATCCCAGCTACTGGGGAGGCTGAGGCAGGAAAAATCGCTTGAACGAGGGAGGCATAGCTTGCGGTGAGGCAAGATCATGCCACTGCACTCCAGCCTGGACAAGAGGGAGACTCCATCTCAAAAAAAAAAAAAAAAGAGAGAGAGAGAGAGAGAAAAAATAAACAGCATTAACATAATATATGCAGAGAAACAAACTTGATACATGACTCTAGCTGAGTAATGAATGAGATAAGGGACTGTCCCTTTCTTACAACTTTTTATTCCAAATATTAATGACTTTTGTAATCTGAAAAGAACAATAAAGAAATTAAGAAATCAAAGGTTCATAAAACTTTGAAGGTATTTCACGTAACACCAAATAGCTAGACATATCAACATTTATGATGCATATAAACAGTGAAAAAAGAATCAAACAAGAATCACATAAGATTATTATATAGGGCCAAGTGCAGTGGCTCATGCCTGTAATCTCAGCACTTTGGGAGGCAGGAGCAGAAGGACAGCCTGAGCTCAGGAGTTCAAGACCAGCCTGGACAACACAGAGAGACCTCCTCCCCACAAATAAAAAAATCAAGGCCTATCAGAGTAGATCATGCCTTTTAACCCGAGCACTTCGGGAGGCTGAGGCGGGCAGATCTCTTGATCCCAGAAGTTAGAGACTAGCCTGGGCAACGTAGCAAAATCTTGTATCTACAGAAAATACAAAAAAATGAGCCAAGCATAATGGTGTATGAGTGTAGTCCCAACTACCCAGGAAGCGTAGGAGGATTGCTTCAGCCCCGGAGGTTGAGGCTGAAATGAGCCAAGATTGTGCCACTGTACTCTAACCTGGGCAACTGAGCAACCCTGTCTCAATAAATAAATTAATTAATTAAATTAAATCAAATCAAATCAAATCAAATCAGTCAGGTGTGGTGGTATACATCTGTGGGTCCCAGAAACATGGGAGGGTGAAGTGGGAGGATCACTTGAACCTGAGAGGTAGAGGTTGCAGTGATGCCACTGCACTCCAGCCTAAGCAACAGAGCGAGACCTTGTAAAAAGAACAAAAACAAAAGGAATACCTTATATAAATTTCAGAAGCAAGCTAACTAAACTGTTTTTACACATACACATATATGATGAAATAAGCAAAGGAGAGAAACACAAAATCCAGGACAGTGACTTAACTCAGAAAGGAGAGGACTTTAAAGATACGGTAATGTTCCTTTTTCAGAAAGTAGTAGCTTCACAGGTGTTCATTCCCTTGAAATTCTTTATAACATAACATGTTTTATATACATACTCCTTTGTACAGAATACAAATGTTTAAAATAGATGATTCCCAAAGGATCTCATGTTTTTTAAAAATTATCTTTAAAAAATGAAGAGGAAAACAAGACTGCCTGTGAGAGCACATCAGGATAGTTATTTAAGGAAAGAAAATGGAGATTTTTGCTAGTTTGTTTTTGGATTAGGGAATTATCCACTTTGTTAACAGTAGAACCTTAGCTACGGAATAAAAAAAATTTTACATCAACCCTTTTGATTAGAAATAATCCCAAGCTACAAAACTATATACTAATATATCTTATTATTACACTTTAAGTTCTGAGATACATGTGCAGAACATGCAAATTTGTTACATAGGTATACACGTGCCATGGTGGTTTGTTGCACCTATCAACCGATCATCTACATTAGGTATTTCTCCTAATGCTTTCCCTCCCCCAGCTCCCCATCCCACAACAGGCCCCAGTGCATGATGTTCCCCTTCCTGTGTTCTCATTGTTCAATTCCCACTTATAAGTGAGAACATGCAGTGTTTGATTTTCTGTTTTTGTGTTAGTTTGCTGAGAATGGTGGTTTCCAGCTCCATCCATGTCCCCGCAAACAACATTAACTCATCCTTTTTTATGGCTGCATAGTATTCCATGGTGTATATGTGCCACATTTTC
>CAUYQU010008873.1:0-31473 GCA_963574635.1 Cheracebus regulus
TTTTTTTTTATCTTGCTCCTCTAGCTCTTTCAATTTTGATGATAGAGTGTTGATTTTAGATCTTTCCTTGCTTATCATGTGGGCATTTATTGCTATATATTTTCCTCTAGACACTGCTTTAAATGTGTCCCAGAGATTCTGGTATGTTGTGTCTTCATTCTTGTTGGTTTTGAAGAACATCATTATTTCTGCTTTCATTTCATTTATCCAGTCAACATTCAAGAGCCAGTTGTTCAGTTTCCATGAAGTTCTGCAGTTTTGAGTTAATTTCTGAATTCTGAGTTCTAATTTGATTGCACTGTGGTCTGAGAGACTGTTTGTTATGATTTCCATTCTTTTGCATTCGCTGAGGAGTGATTTACTTCCAATTATGTGGTCAATTTTAGAGTAGGTGTGATGTGGTGCTGAGAAGAACGTATATTCTGTGCATTTGGGGTGGAGAGTTTTGTAAATTTCTATTAGGTTTGCTTGGTCCAGGTCTGAGTTCAAGTCCTGGATATCCTTGTTAATTTTCTGTCTCATTGATCTGTCTGATTTGACAGTGGGGTGTTAAAGCCTCCCACTATTATTGTATGGGAGTCTAAGTCTCTTTGTAGGTCATTAAGAACTTGCTTTATGTATCTGGGTGCTCCTGTATTGGGCACGTATTTATTTAGGATCTTTAGCTCTTCTTGTTGCATTGATCCTTTTACCATTATGTAATGCCCTTCTTTGTCTCTTTTGATCTTTGTTGGTTTAAAGTCTATTTTATCAGAGACTAGGATTGCAACTCCTGCTTTTTTTTTTGGCTCTGCATTTGCTTGGTAAATCTTCATCCATCCCTTTATTTTGAGCCTATGTGTATCTTTGCATGTGAGATGGGTTTCCTGGATACAGCACACCGATGGGTTTTGACTTTTTATCCAATTTGCCAGTCTTTGTCTTTTGATTGGGGCACTTAGCCCATTTACATTAAGGTTAATATTTTTATGTGTGAATTTGATCCTGCCATTTTGATGCTAGCTGGTTGTTTTGCCCATTAGTGGATGCAGTTTCTTTATTGTGTTGATACTCTTTACCATTTGTTATGTTTTTGCAATGGCTGGTACTGGTTGTTCCTTTCTATGTTTAGTGCTTCTTTCAGGACCTCTTGTAAGGCAGGCCTGGTGGTGATGAAATCTCTGACCAATTGCTTTTTCATGAAGGAATTTATTTCTCCTTCACTTATGAAGCTTGGTTTGGCTGGATATGAAATTCTAGGTTGAAAGTTCTTTTCTTGAAGGATGTTGAATATTGGTCCCCACTTTATTCTGGCTTGCAGGTTTCTGCTGAAAGATCTGCTGTGAGTCTGATGGGCTTCCCTTTGTGGATAATCTGACCTTTCTCTCTGGCTGCCCTTAGCATTTTTTCCTTCATTTCAACCCTGGTGAATCTGACAATTCTGTGCCTTGGGGTTGCTCTTCTTGAGGAATATCTTTGTGGTGTTCTCTGTATTTCCTGGACTTGAATGTTGGCCTGCCTTGCTAGGTTGGGGAAGTTCTCCTGGATGGTATCCTGAAGAGTGTTTTCCAGCTTGGATTCATTCTCTCCATCACATTCTGGTACACCTATCAAATGTAGATTAGGTCTTTTCACATAATCCCATATTTCTTGAAGGCTTTGTTCATTTCTTTTTTCTCTAATCTTGCCTTCTCCTTTTATTTCATTGAGTTGATCTTCAAACTCTGATATCCTTTCTTCTTCTTGGTCTATTTGGCTATTGAAACTAGTGTATGCTTCACAAAGTTCTCATGTTGTGTTTTTCAGCCCCATGAATTCATATATATTCCTCTCTAAGCTGTTTATTCTTGTTAGCATTTCATCAAACCTTTTTCAACGTTCTTAGTTTTTTTGCATTGGGTTAGAACATGATCTTTTAGCTCAGAGAAGTTTGTTATTACTCACCTTCTGAAGCCTGTTTCTGTCAATCCATCAGACTCGTTCTCTATCCAGCCTTGTTCCTTTGCTGGTGAGGAGTTGTGATCCCTTGGAGAGGAAGAGTTGTTCTGGTTTTGGGTATTTTCATTCATTTTGTGCTGGTTTCTTCCTGTCTTTGTGGATTTATCTACCTGTGATCTCTGTGGTTGGTTACTGTCACATGGGGTCGCTGAGTGGACATCCTTTTTGTTGCTGATGAAGTTATTTCATTCTGTTTCTTAGTTTTCCTTCTAACAGTCAGACTCCCCTGCTGTAGGACTGCTGGAGGTCCACTCCAGACCTTGCTTGCCTGGGGATCACCTTTAGTGGCTGCAGAACAGTAATGGTTGCTACGTTTCTTCTTCTGTTTTCTTTGTTCCAGAAGGATAACTGCCAGATATCAGCTTGAGCTCTCCTTTATGAGGTGACTCTTTGGTTATATGGGGATTGGGGAGCTGCTTGAGGAGACAGTCTGTCCCTTATAGGAGCTCAAGGGCTGAGCTGTGAGCTCCATTGTTCTGTTCAGAGCTGCTGGGCAGGTACATTTAAGTCTGCTGCAGTGGAACTCATAACCTCCTTTTTTTCCCAGGTGCTCTGTCCTAGGAAGGTGGGGCTTTATTTGTAACTTCCTGTCATTCTGCTTCCTTTTGTCAGAGATGCCCTGCCCAGTGAGGAGGTTGGCCTAGTCACAGTCTGCCAGCAGAGGTGTTGCTGAGCTTCTGTGGGCTCTGCCCAGCTGCTATATGAACTTCTTTGCAGTTTTGTTCATAGGGACCCATCCTGGGTCCAGCTGTGCTTGCTGTGAAACTTTCAATCCAGAGCATTTCAGATTTCTGGTCTTTGTGGGGGTGGGACCAGCCAAGCCAGATTACCTGATTGCCTGTCTCAGCCCCCTTTTTTTCAGTTGAATGGGTGACTCTGTCTCCCAGACGTTCCAGTCACTAGTTGAAACGGTGCCTGGATTTGTGTGAGTTTTTGTGTGGAGACTCGTGGTGCTTTTCTGCCTGGGAATCTCCTGGTCTGTGGGCAGTAAAAATTCATTTGGAAATGCGGTGATTACTCACCCTCTGTGTTTTCACTGGGAACGGCAATCCAGAGCTGTTCCTATCCGGCCATCTTGGATCCTCCCAATGTTTTATCCTTTCTAAGTTCCTGCTGGGAGAGGAAAGAGCACTCAGTCAGAAGACCTGTGATGAAGTCTTTCTGCTGGCCAGGTGCAATGGCTGACACCTGTAATCCCAGCACTTGGGCAGGCTGAGGCGGGAGGATCTCTTAAGCCCAGGAATTTAGGACCAGCCTGGGTGGCATTGCAAGACCTCATCCCAAAGCTTTGTATTTTTGACCTTTTTGCTCCAAGTCAATAGATGTATAGAAACTTTGATCTGAGAAAAAAAACATGAGTTGGCCTCTAGAGTTCTTCTATTTTCTAGTGATCCTAAGGGCAAATTCAGATTTGCTTAGCCTTCTGTAAAATGCTTTTTAGGTGCTCTATAACTTTATAAAGTCATTTATCTTATCTCAAATTTTAAATCAAATTTTATATTTTGAATACTTATGATTTATTGTGTTCATATATTTTTGAACCATGTGAAGTTTAGAGGAAAAGATTTTCTTTCTCCCCAAGTGTTTTCAGCATAGTTACCTCAATCACTGGATGCTTATTTACTTTTCTGTGATAGGTGGGTCCTTTCAAACCATCTTGATAATACAGAGATGTCCAGGGCCTGGTTTGGATTGCTCAAGATTAAGGTTTCTTTGAGATACCAGAAATGAAAATTGCTAGTGGTTTCTGGTCAAGGACAGAGTAAATAACTCACACTAAAATCAAGCTACAGTGTCTTAGAGTGTAATGGAAGCAACACACAAGAATAGTTAAAGCTTCTTTTTCTTAGGAAGTGCCAGCAATGAATCCTATATATGTGTAGAAAATAGTCACACAGAATAAACAAATTTCAATGCAAAACAAATGATAGCACACATTTGCATAACATTCTTCAGTTTATAAAATATTTTCTCATTTCTCCCTGAGCTGGATAGCAATTTCATGTGGTAGTGTTAGCATGATAACCCTCTTACTTCATGAGAAAATGGAGACTGACTAACATGGTGAAACCCTGTTTCTACTAAAAATACAAAAAATTAACCAGGCTTGGTGGTGCACTCCTGTAATCCCAGCTACTTGGGAAGTTGAGGCAGAAGAATCACTTGAACCCGGGAGGCAGAGGTTGCAGTGAGTGGAAATTGCACCACTACACTCCAGCCTGGGCGACAGACAGAGACTCTGTCTCAAAAAAAAAAAAAAAGTAAGTTACTTGTCCAAGGTTACATAATTGTATTTAGAGTACAGGTCCTCTCTGAATTCAAATTCAAATCCTCTGAACACTAAAGAACTCTACCCACAAATTTGTAATTGCCTATAAGATTTCAGGGTTAGGCTCACTCATCCCAAAATAGCACCTCACCCCGCTACCCTTGATAATGGTAGCTCTGGTAGCTCTTAGTCTACCACTAAGTTTTGGATGATGTTTATGAAGCACATGCTCTGTGACTGTAAGACTTTGGAGAAGGAGATAGTAATAGCCCAGAAAGTCTTGCTTGTTCCCTAGTTCACTGCTAATTTTCACATCAGTTCCATGGTGGCTCTCAGATAGCATTTCCAAAATTATGCAGATTACACTTCCTAGCTGTGGGAACTTGTATAAGTTATTTAAACCCTCTGGGTTCCTTCTGTCTGTAAATGGGACTAATAATAATTCTGCTGCACTGGGCTGTTATGAGAATGAATCAGTTGCTATATTTAAACCATTTAGAATAGCATCTGACTTACAGTAGCACTCAACGAATGTTGGATATTGTTATTATTGCATGTGAAGTGCTTGGTACCTAGTATGTGCTCAAAAAATGTGGGTTAAAAAATTAAGGAACAAGAAAGAGAGGAAGACAAACTATACTGAATTCACGGTTCTCAAAGGGGCAGGCCTTGATGACTAGAAAGAGTGGCAGAACTAACTCCCTCACACAAACTTATAGACACAGTTACTTTAGTATAGCTGAACACTATATAGTACTATATAACCTCTTCTGATCCCAAACTCTGCTAAAGTTTATCACCATCCATCAAGAAAATGCCGACAAGCCACTGAGCTGTGATTCATGTTGCCCATCAGAGCTGGCAGCAGTAATGACCTCTGTTGCTGCCTCTTTGTATGGGATTGGAACCAGTAAGCCCAGCCATTCACCTGCACATTTTTCAGCACTTTGGACCCCTGCTATAATGAATGGACTCATAGGCACTTTTCTCAGCAAAAATGACAGCAGTTGCTTTTAGGAAGAATGTTCAAAAGCACATCCACAAGAATGTTAAGCCAGGCGTGTAAGTAAATGTGAATTAAGTCATCACATTCTGACTAATCTCTAAAGAGAATGTGCCTGCCTTTGAGCAGCTAAGAAAAAGAAAAGAAAGAATTAAATTATTTGCATGCAGGCCAACTTAATGCTAAATTTGCCTTTTGGACAAAATGTTTATGTTACTTCCTACCAGGTCTGCAAACAAGCTATTGTGCTCTGGACTAAGAAGATTAAGTGCCCAGCTACCTGGGTCCTCCAAACGCAGTTTCAAACTGGTCTTCGAAGAGGGAAAGGCTCCTACAGTTAGGATATAGACAACCATAAGGAACAGCAGTTCTATGCCTTATGTTGGCACTTTGGGTTCTGTAGTGAGAATTAAATGACTAAGGATGACTTGCTTCTTTCTAAAAGAATAGACCGCAGAAAACCAGGGACTAATTACTTCTGTGGTAATCTACTCCAGAGAGGTGAAAGCAGTCAGAAGTAGGTAATCATAAATAGAAAAAAAATCATGCCTAGGTCTAGCTGCTTGGAGACACCAAGTTCCCCATTCCCTGTTTAGGGTTTGACACAACTCTTTCTCGTAAAAAATGCAACCTGGGTTAGTTTAAATTTTCTTAGAGCATAATGGGAGATTACAAAGTACTTTAAAGCTAAGTGATGATGGCAACCCTACATAGACATTTCTTCCTTAATGAAAATGTTGACGATTGTGGGTTTGATTCAGGAATGAAGGTAGATTATATTAAGTGCTCCTCAGCCCCAAACTTACCTTGATGTGCTTTTCCATTATTCCAACTTCTTGTAGGGTATAGAAATGTGTGATACTACTAGTACTCTAATAATAAAGAAAATAAGAGTAGCTAAACTTATGAAGTGCTTGCTTTGTGATAGCACTTTCCTTTATAGATATTTCATTTATTTCTTGCAACATGCCTAAGAGGTAGATGTTTTTATTAACCGCATTCTAAAGATGTAGAAAATTTAAATAACTTGCTCAATCTAATTTGGCTGGTAAGTATGGCGTTCAGACCCAACTCAGCTCTTAACTATGACTACAACTGCTATGACAACGATGACTACTACTTCCTACTATTGCTGTTACTGTAATTACAACAGCTACTACTGCTGTAATTGCTACATCAGCAATAGCTACTATTATTATTATTGTTACAGTAGGTATCTAGTCAGGCATGAGCAGGGTGGGAGAGGGATCCCCACCTCTCAAAAAACACACTAGGAATATCAGGTGACCATCAGGTGATGGTCAGGCAGCAACTGTCTCTCTAAAACAATTGTTGGTTACAGCCAGTACCAGGGAAGGGCAGTCTCTCAATAGATACAACTCCTGAAACTGGTAATCAACAGCTTCCCAGTAAGATCTCAGGAATTGGGTGAGTGGGCTGAAGCATGTGCATTAAGAGGAAAAATCATGGCGTTTAACAGGTATGTGACCTTCTTCTAAGAATTCTAGACTGGTAATGGAAGAACACCTCAAGTGAGCATGTGTACAACTCCAGTAAACACACTGTACATGCTCTCCTACCAAGTGTAGGCAGGCCAACAGTGTGCATGCGGACAGCCCACCCCGAGGGAAGGATCAGGGGGATGTATGCCAACGTACAGAACCCCAAGTCAAAAGGTCAAACTATGCACTTGATCTCTCAAGTTTCTTGCTTGGCTCTCTTCCAAGCATACTTCCTTTTGTTCCTACTCCAAAGCTTTTTAATAAACTTCCACTCCTGTTCTGAAACTTGTCTCAGTCTGTCCCTGTCTTATGGCCCTAAGTCAGATTGTTTCTTCTGAGAAGGCAAGACTTAAGATTGCTGCAGACCTGTATGGATTCCCTGCTGGTAACATAATGACTGTGACAGCTGCTACGAGTACTACTATTGATCTGACTATTAACAGTAACAGTAACACTACTACTACCAGAAATGAACACTTATCCATCAAATCATTTAAAACTCAGTGACAAAAATAATTTGGAATCAGATCTGTTTGTTAATGATACCCTAATAACTTCTCATGCTTTTCAGTTGAAGTAGCCCTAATGACAGGTGAAAGTGAATACAGAGTTCTAGAAGACTAGCATTTTCTAAAAGTTTGGCATGTTTTTCTTTAAAAAACAGACAAAGAGCATCTCAAATATTGTTTTTTTTTCCTGTTGTAATAAATCTCTGTTGGCTTTAAAAGAATGAACATTTTTTCCTAATAGATGTTGAGTAAAATTGACAGCATGGAAGCTGTGCCAAGCAATCCAGTGACTCTGTGTTTTCCCAGTAAACTTAGGTGTGTGAGTTTATGCCTACTAGGTTGGAAAACATAATACATGATGGCAAGTGATTGATTGACTGCCATAAATAAAGAGTTGGAAGTTAATGCCAGCTCAACCCTGAGCTCTCAGTTCAAATGCTCTCTCTTTGAAAAGGCCTCTCTGTTTCTCTTTGTCTCCACAACTAGGTCAACCCCTGTGCCTCAATTTTTCTTAACCATTACTAATCCTCAGTAGCTCTTAAGACTGTTGTAATTCTATAAAGAGTTAAGTATATGAGGGCAATTATGTCTAGTTATTTTCTCACAGTTAAATTCCTGGGTGTGATACAGTGCCTGGCACATAGTAGGAGCTTAACATTATTACGGAATGAATGAATGAAAAAAGGCATGCATGAGCTTGCTGAAGCGTCAGCTCTCCCCTGCTGCAGCTGGGCGCTGATGTGAGCAGCATCTCTCAGCTTGGCAGGCTCGCTCCATCCAGGCACAGCCAGTACAAGTGGCATCTTATTCATTGGCCACCTTTGGGGCATGACGTGGTTTTTATACATAATGTTCCAATATAAAGGGAAACAAGTATTTAAGCTTTGAAACATGAAAACAACAGCCATTTGGACAAGCCTGCAGCTGGGCACCCTGCACTGGCTAACACTACCTTTTTGGTGAGGTGGTCAGTCCCAGCTTTCATCAGAGTGTGTCTGTACCTTGCTCAGAAAGGGATGAGGTGTGGTGGGACTGGTCAGGTAGGGGGCAATGGTTCTTTTCCATCTTCTTTAGGAGCTAACTACTCATCCTTACAACACTTGCCTTCCACATGGGGAAAGTATATGCTTCACCCGTGTGCTTTTTGGGAATTACAGGCTTACCCTCATTGGCCAGTCTTTTTTACAAAAATTGCAGGGGAAGGAGAATCTTTCACAGGTGTCTCTCTGTTTTTTTGGCCTGGTACTATTTTGGTCAACCCATGCTGGGCTGTTTAAATAATACTGTGAAATTCTCACTTATCTAGCACGATGGGGGATAGAGGTGTTCCACCAAAGTGGATTTTCCAGATAACTAAAACTTATCCTAAGTTGCAAAATTTTAAAAATTACATTAAATTATATAAGGTCTTCTAAAACATGTGATATTCATCCCTGCCTGCCTTTTAAATAAGAATATAGAAAATATATTTTAGCTTTATCTTGATGGCTCAGGGTCAGAACTTTGAATGTAGAATAATAGGATTTTAGAGTGGGGACACGGCCTTGATGAAGGTTATCTGGTTCAACTCCCTCTCAATAGACAGGAAGAGAAGGAGGCCCAGAGAGCTCATGTAACTTTGTGAAGACTGCACAGCTAGGCAAACAGATGCAGATAAAAATTCAGCCTTCAGCTTGTAGCTGAGGTCATTCCCTTTGTTCTTCACGCAGGTAGTATTTTTCATCCCTTCAATAAATAGCTCTAAACTGCTGTGATTTTAACTCATTATTTCTGATTTTTATGTTTTTTTTCTATATCCTCCATTCAGGTTCCATTTAATCTATTTGCCTCTAGTCGTACCTGGTCTTCTCATTTGGGTTGCCTCTTTAAAGAAGGGGGTGGTGGTGGTAATGTGAGCAGGAACTTTTAAACTTTTTTATATGTCCCGTAATTTTGCACAATGTCTTCTTGTGTGTATTAAACACTTAATAAAATAGTTGTTGATTGGTTGATTCTGTCATCTGTGGGCTAGAAAGTTAAGTAGCCAAGGCTATTAGAAATGTGTTTTAAGTAACGGTGCTCTGTACCATAACTAGGTTCTAAGA
This sequence comes from Cheracebus regulus, assembly GCA_963574635.1. Lineage (NCBI taxonomy): Eukaryota > Metazoa > Chordata > Mammalia > Primates > Pitheciidae > Cheracebus > Cheracebus regulus. Next base: position 9,345 of record CAUYQU010008873.1, read on the forward strand.
GACAGCCTATGAGGCCTTATTATAACTAAGGTTTGTTAGCTTTGTGATATGAACTTGGCTACTCAAAGAACTTGCTCGCTTACTTCTAAATTTTCAGGCAGTTCTGAAAAATGAAAGCCATTGGATAAAAGCAGCATAACTACAGCAGCATTAATAATAACAGAATGACAGCAAAAATAACAACAGTGATAATGTTCTGCATAAACAATGATTTAAGGCCATAACTGGGAGTCAGATTTTAGACCAAGGCTCTGCTGCCGGTATGGGGTTAGGTCATGTTTATACTGTCACTAGCTTATCCCGGGCCCTAGTACTACAGCTTGAATGTGTCCCCCAAAGGTCATGTGTTAGAAATTTGATCCCCAATTCAATGATGTTGGGAGGTAAGTCCTAATGAAAGGCGTTTGTGTCATGGGGGCACCACATTCATGAATGAATTAATGCTGTTATCTTGGGAATGGGTACCTTATAAAAGGATGAATTCGGCACCGTTCTCTCTCTCTTTCTTTCTCTCTCTCTCCCGCCTCTTTTGCCCTTTCTTTCCATATTCCACTTTTCTCAATGAGATGATGCAACAAGAAGGCCCTTGAAAGATGCTTGAGCTTGGACTTTCCAGCCTCTGGAAATGTGAGAAATAAATTTTTCACTATAAATTACTCAGCCTGTGGTATTTCATTAGAGCAGCACAAAATGGACTGAGACCCCTGATGTCTCTCACAGTCCTCAGTTGTACCTTAGTGACTAGCATAGTGCCTTCACACAGAAGGGGCATCTAATACTTAGAAGAGGCAATGTCTGACCTAAATCCTGAAAACGAATTGGAGGTAACCAGGCAAAAGGAGAGGTTGCCTTAGAAAAGCACTTTAGGCAGAGAGAACTTAGTTATGAAATGTATTAGGGAAGAAAATTTCTTTGGGAATGTTGGGAGTATATAGTCCAAGGTGGATTTTAGACCAAGTTCTGCTGCCCGTATGGGGTTAGGTCATGCTTATACTTTTCACTCCAGTTTAGCCCAGGCCCTGGTACTATGGTTTGAATGTGTCCCTCAAAGTTCGTGTAATAGAAATTTGATCCCCAGTTTGATGGTGTTGGGGAGAAATAAGCAAAGACAGTTCATGAAAGGGCTTAGAAATTTACTAAAGAGCAGGGACTCTACCTGGAAACACAATAAGGCATCACTGGAGCATTTTAAGTTGGGAAATTACGTAGTCAGGTTTGTTTTAGAAAGATCCTATAAGCTTCGTAATGGAAAATGTATTAATTCCGTGAACACACATTGAGGAGCTGCTTTATGTGAGGCATTCTTCCAGATGAAGCTCTGAGTAAGTCAAAGCCCCTGATCTCAAGGAGCTCCCATTCCATTGTGTGCTTATGTGTCTGGTGGTGGCAGAGCTGGTGAGGAAAAGTAGGTGTACTTTAATTTCAGAAAGTAGCAATGAATCTGAAAACAGCATAAAACAGGGCTTTAGAAAGTGACAGGGGTGACCCTGCGCTGTGGCTCATACCTGTAATCCCAGCACTTTGGGAAGCTGAGGCAGGCAGATCATGCGGTCAAGAGTTTGAGACCAGCCTGGCCAACATGGTGAAACGCTCTCTATTAAAAATACAAAAATTAGCCAGGTGTGGTGGCGGGCGCCTTAGTCCCAGTACCTTGGGAGGCTGAGGCAGGAGAATAGCTAGAGCCGAGATGGCACCACTGCACTCCAGCCTGGGTGACAGAGTGAGGGGAGTATTTGGACTGGATGATTGGGAAATGCCTCCCTGAGATGTGACACATTGGAGACTCAGAGTAGGAGACCAGACTGTGAATTTGCAAATGAGAGTTGTATGTTACTAGATCAGAGTTGAGGGAATTCATACAAATTATGGGGAGAGGCTATTCCCTACTCCCGCTTCTCTTGGTACTGATACTAGTTGCCCGAGACAATATGAAGAATGAAAGAATAGGAAGAATGGCAGGCATTTCCTTGTTCATTTAAAACATACTTACTTCGTACTGATGATGTGCCAGACATACTTCGGGACACTGAGCACTGAGGAGGGAACAACATAAACTCCTTGCCCTTATGGCACTCATCACTTCTCATAAATAAATAAATATGCAGTGTTTCAGGAGATAGCAAGGTGTAAGATGAGGAGTAAAGCACAGTAAAGTGACGGAGTGTGACAATGTAGGGGATGACTTACAGGAAATTTGGATGATTATAGGAAACTTGGGGAAATCGGACACAGGGACATTCCAGCAGAATTACCTATTATATGACCAATGTCTAGAAGAGTGCCTGGCACATCACAGGCACTGAATTATGAGAGGCAGTGAATCTTCTAGATGTCTGGGAGAAAAGTGTCCTAGGCCAAGGAAATAACAGGGGCAGATGTCATGAAGTGAGATTACGCTTGGCATGTGTTTGGGGTATTGCCAGGATGAAGTTGTGGCTGGACCAGAGCAGGCCGGGGGAACCATGGTAAGAGAGGGTATCAGAGAGGCTCCGAGGACCCTGCAGACCTTGAGAGAGCTGTGGCTTTTATTCCGAATGAGAATGTGGATCTCTTGGACTATCTTGAGTAGAGAAATGACATGAATGACTAACATTTAAAAAAATGATTCTGGTAGCTTTGTGAAGAGAGAAATGTAGGGGGTCAAGGGTGAATGCAGGGAGCTAGTTAGAAGGCTGTTGCAAAATCCAGATGAGAGAAGATGTTGACTTAGATAGATTAAGCTAATGGCCGTGGAAGTGATAGGAAGTGGCTGGACTCAGCGGTGTTTGAAACGTAGTGTGAACAAGATTTGCTGCTGAACTGAATGTGGAAATAAAGAGCAAGAGGGTCAAAGATAATTTCAAAACTTTTGGCCTGAGTACCTGGACAGATGGCATTGATTTTTTGAGAGAGGGTTGACTGTAGAAGAAATAGGTTAGAGGGAGAAAATTAGGCAGTTTCTGTATACGTCAAGTTTGAAATGCCTGTTAGATATCCAAGTGGTAGTGTCTGCTTGGCTCTGCTTGGCGGTTGGAGATACAAGGCTGGAACTTGAGAAGAGGTTACAGCTGGATGGACCAACTCTAAAGTTGCCAGTTTATATTTGAATCCTTTTCCTAGAGGTCAAATGAAGAAAGCATTCCAAGGAGAAAGAAATAATAAGTGCTGAAATATACTGCAACTGTTAGAAGTTATAGGGAACCAAGAAATGACCACTGCTATGATGGAGATGGACAGTAGCAGTGGAATGGTGGGGACAAAAGTCTAGATCAAGAGAGAATTGGCAGAAAGGAATTTGGCATTGCAAGTATAAATAAGAGTTGTTTCTTTTAACTTGAGATTTTCCATAAAAGCAAATAATGGTTGTTGGAGGAGAATGTGAGGTATGTGAGGGCTTCTCTATGAGAGAAGTGATCTCATAATATTTTTTTATGTTTATAGGCATGATCCAGAAGAGAGGAGAAATTCCATGATGTAGGAGAGAGGTGAGCAGGAGCAGTGGGATTCCATGCACAATGGAAGGGTTGGCCTCTGACGGGAGTGTGAACAGTTCACTCATTTTAACAGGAGGGAAGAAAGAGTATATGAGGAGAGGTGCTAGCAGGTTTTTGGCTATGGGAAGATGTGAAATTTCTTCTGACTGCCTTCATTCACTTCCTGAATAAGGATCTAGGTCATAGCTGAGAGGAAGGATAGCAGAAGGGGTGTTGGAAATTTAGGAGAGAAAATAAAATATGGATTATTCCTCTGGAGAGTGGGAGACTGAGAATGAATTAGGGAAATATAATATGCATGCCAGGAAGCAGCAGGATCCTGCTTGGAGTTTGGAGTCATAAATTTGAAGTGAAACCCATCAGCATAATTATGTGTTCATCTATCCGGTTGCTTGGGTGTCTGTGATTCAGGTGTCGGTTCAGAGTGGGGTTTGCAATTAATTAGGGTTGGAAGAAAGGGAGGATAGGCCATGTGTGAGTAATAATGATGGGCTCTGGAATCTGGGTGGAGGTGAAGAGAGACAGCAATCCATGGATTATTGGATTTGGGCTACTAGGGAGTGAGTCAGAAAGATAGCAGATGTAGCTCAGAGGACGGAATGCTTGAACCTGAGCCAGCGGAAGTAGAGTAGTCATTTGTAATGACAGTATGTATATATAGCAAAAAGGGAGGCTGGAAAGTGTAGGCTGGAAGATCACATCATTGTAGCTGAGAAGGTGATAACACTGAAAGGCCACAATATTGGAAGGAGTTCTGTGTAGACATTGAAATTACCAAGTGTAATGGTGGAGGAAGTGACAGTGAGTCAGAGGCTGCATCTTTCAGGGGTGATAAGAAGTAACGAGTTGGTCTGCAGGAATGGTGAATGGATGGTGTAAGGATGATAGCATGACTTTACAGAGCAAAGGGAGAAATGCTTCAACCTCAGATAGCACCTTGTGTGCATTGTCATGATGCTATCTTATTCTACATTTTGTTTTAGATTGTGATCTTATTTTTCTCTTTGACAAGCACCATCTTCTCACAAAACTGTGAGTTCATTAAGGTTAAGGACTGTGTTCTCCTGATTTTCAGCTCCCGCAGTGCCTAACACAGTGTCTCATCTATAGCAGGCAATTATTATTTGTTGAATTAGATTGCACCGAATGTGGAAATTTAAAGATCAAGTACCTAACAACCTTAGATGCATTATTGAAATGAAAATTACACCTAGATGTATTGCATGTACTAAAAACATAGTACTGTCAGCTAATCATGTAGTTCCAATTGTTTCCAGAGTTCTAAAGGCATTAAAAATATAATTTGATCATAAATATTGCAAAGAAAAGCCTGGGGCCATTCTGTTTGCATGTAAAGGGGCTGTTTCCTTGTTTCTCTACTGCAGGAATAAAAATGTCTGGAAAGGGGCACCGTTTAACAGCTTTGACTATTTCCTGAATCCCCCAAATATTTGTTCATTGAAAATTGCAATTTGAAAGCCAAAGAATAGTTAATTTTTATTAGCAAAAGGAGCTGTACCTTTGCCTTAACCAGACCTAAGGCAAACTGGGCAATGCAAAAAGTATTATTCTTTTAAATCTCCTCTCTGTGCAAAGACATTGTATATGATGAATAGTAAACATCACAAGAAAAGAGAAATTTTGATTGAAACTGTAAACTCAACTTAGATTTGCTTCCATAACTTACTTCTGCAGCATCTAAATGTAAATTGTAAGGGTGAAGAACTGTTTTACGTGATGTCCAAAATTGCCTTTTGAAAACCATGATGCAGTGTCAGCACTGCAGTTCTACCACTGACAGAGGTAATGGAGAGAGGGTATTTTCTACACACTATCCACACTTTCTGTGGGTAATTCGCATTCTCCTTGCATCTTTCAATTACCACTGACAAAATGCATAAGTAATCAACTTAGATCAAAGACGCTTGATTTGTACTCCTTCTTTCTCATCTCTGTCACCTCTTGCTCTCCCTCTTCTTTTTTTCCCTCTCTCTTCTCTTCCTAGACACTCATAAACCAGAATCACTTAAAGATAATAGCTTCTTCAAAAATGCAACTCCATAGGATTTAATTAAACCATAAGTTCCAGACTGGCCTGGGGAGGCTGAAGTAGTTAATGTGAGATGAATCTTTGTTCGGAGAGAACGTGGGATTTGTCTTAGTCCATTTTGTGCTGCTATAACAGAGTACCTGAGACTAAGTAATTTATAATGAACAGAAATTTATTTGGCTCACAGTCTGGAGGCTGAATGTAAGATTGAGGGGCCACATTTGTGAGGGTGCCTTCTTGCTCCGTCATCCTGTGGTGGAATGCTGAAGGTCAAGAGAGTGTGCAATTGAGAGAGAACAAGAGAGAGCCAAATTCGCTTTTATAACAAACTCACTCTCATGATAATGACATTAATCCATTCATAAGGGCAGAGCCGAGCCCTCATGATCTAATTGGTCCTAAAAGGTCCCACATTTTGACACTTTTGCATTGTGGATTATTTCTAACCCATGAACTTTGGCAGATACCTTCACTCCATAGCAGGATTCCAGTGGCTTCAAGGTGTCAGGGACCAAGGATATGAAGAGACAGATTTGGCTTGTCACTGATCATATGAATTCAGGAAATTAAATGGCAGGCTAGAGACTTTGCAGCCCTCAGTGTTGTGTGACCTTGACTGTGGCAGTATCCTTTCTTTCTGCTTCCTTATCTGTAAAGTGGACTTTGAGTAGCAAGCTTAAGCTTTTTTGTTGCTTGAAAAATAACGCTTTAAAGCTTGAGTCCCAATATTTTGCCCTCCGTTTACAAAGGCTAAATGACTATACTGGGGATATTTCAATTGTGGCATATATTTAGGTAAACATGTCAGAAATTGTTTTGTTAACAGGTAACTCATATTCAATCATATCTCCTAGGGTTTTGTAGTAAGATAAATTAAACTACATAAGGCAGAAGTTGCTATACCCCTTCCTTAACTGTACCTAGGGCTAATTGTTCACGCAAAAACTCTCTTCTTAAAACTTCCTGGCTGGGAGAATTATTATAATAGCTAATATTGACATAACACTTACTATGTGCTAGAGAGAAAAATAGGGAGGGAGGGAGGGAGCAAGGGAGGGAGGGACAGAGAGAGAGAGAGAGAGAGAGAAAGAAAGAAAGATTGATTATCAGTGATAAGATTTACTATAAGATTTACACAATTATGGAGGCTAAGAAGTCCCAAGAAGTCCTAAGATCTGAAGCCAATGGTATGGTTCTAGTCTGAGTCTGAAGGCCTGAGAACTAGGAGAGCTGACGCTCCAGCTGTAGTCCAAAGGCCAGAAAAAACTGATGTTCCAGCTAGAAGGCAGTTAGGCAAGAGGAGTTCCCTTTTAGTCTACGGAGGGTCAACATTTCTCTTTTATTTAGGCCTTTGACTGATTAGATGAGGCCACTTCACCTAGGGAGGGCAATCTACTGATTCAGTGTTAATCTCATCCAAACACACTTTCACAGACACATGCAGAATATAATTTGACCAAATATCTGGGCTGTCTGTGGTCCAGTCAAGTTAAGACATAAAATTAACCACTATAGCATGGAAATGCTCAGCCAGGATTTGGGGCTAGGCAATGTAGCTCCAGAGTTTGTGCTTTTGGACAGAGTATAGTTGTTCCTCTGTATCTATGGGGAATTGTTTTCAGGGCCCTTTGGATATTCCAAAATCTGCAGATACTCAAGTCCCTTACAGAAAGTGGTAAACTTTAGTTGTCCCTCTGTATCTGTGGGTTCTGCATTTGAGAATTCAACCAACCACAAACAAAAAGTACATACAGTTGGTCCTCTAAATCTGCAGGTTTTGATCCATGGTTGTTTAAGCCCCAGGGCACAACCCCATGGAAACAGATGGCCAACTTACAAACAGAGGGCTGAACTTACAAACTTTCTAAAGCCTTAGCAATAGTTCCTATAAACTATTCAATATGAAAGTCAAGCAATGCTCCCCTTTGAGCTTTTACAAAGTTTTTTTTTTTTTTTTTTTTTTTTTGAGATGGAATCTTGCTCTGCTGCCTAGGCTGGAATGCAGTGACGTGATCTTGGCTCACTGCAACCTCCACCTCCTGGGTTCAAGCGATTCTTCTGCCTCAGCCTTCTGAATATCTGGGACTATAGGCGTATGCCACCACTCCCGGCTAATTTTTGTACTTGTAGTAGAGACCAGGTTTCATCATATTGGCCAGGCTGGTCTTGAATCCCTGACCTCGCGATCCGGCCACCTCAGCCTTTCAAAGTACTGAGATTACAGGCGTGAGCCACCATGCCTGGCCAGATTTTATAATTATCAAAAGTACAAATATCTAACATCTTCCTAGAAACAACCTCACTCCTCCAAGGAAACCTTATAAAGAGAAAAAGTTTGCTACTAGTTTGCTTGACCTTCTTCCCAGGAGACCTTATGTTGTCCCTTAAAATTTTACAGTAACCAACACTAGATCCTCAGTTGCCTCATACTAAACCTCAAACATTACAAATCTGATAATTTATAAACCATATAAAGAACACAGACATGCTTCACTTTTTTCTTCCTAGATGTTGATACATGGAGAGCTGTAACTAGGCTACAGGTTTGACGGCTGAGACTTCCTGCCTGATTCAGCTCTTCCAGGAATACAACACTGAATGAAAGTGACATTGAATGATTGCTCTCTTACTTTACAGTGAGGGATACAGTTGACACATAAGTAGGCAAATATAAAAGATAAAATGGGATGTTGGTTAGCTTTGTGACAAAAATGGAACTGAGAAAGGGGAAGAACAGAGATGGAAGATGTGAGTGAGGTGACTATACAGGGGAGTCAGGAAAGTGTTCTCTGGAGCAGGTGACATCTTAGCAGGGATTTGAATGCAATAAGAGAGTGAGTATGAGGTGACCTGAGGAAAGAAGTCTCTAGAAGGGAGCTGCATGAGTCAAGGCCCTGAGTGTGGAGCCTGCTCATTGTGTTTAAGGAGAAGCATGGTTAGAGCAATGTGAGCCAGGGGAAGAGAAGAAGGTGATGACATCAGAGAGACAGGTGCAGCCAGATGGTGCAGGGAGGGTATTTAGGTTCATGGAAAAGGCTTTGGATTTTGTGATGGGAAGACATTGGAAGGTTTTGAGTAGGAGAATGGCATGATCTGACTCACATTTTAAGAAATTTCTTTGGCTGCTATATGGAGAATAGTCTCTTGGGAGAAATTGTGGAAGTATGGCAGCTAATGAATGTGACAATCCAGGTGAGAAGGGATGGTGGCAAGAGCAGGGCACATAGCAGGGGAGGTGGTGGGAATTATTTGAAGCTGGGTTATATTTTAAAGGTAGTGGTAAGGGGATTTGTTGATGGATTCACTGTGTGATGTGAGCCAATTCTGTTTTAATGTCAGACCTCTGTAAAGATGATCTTATAACTCAGCAGATTTATGTGCAGGAGAGTGGGTTAGACTAAATGGTATCTAAGGTCTGTTTCTCCAACATAGTGATTTTAATCACATTTACTACAAGCTCCCTGAGATATAACAACACTCAACTGTTTTATCAGCTGCAGTTAAATTTTATTCTTCCTGTATCTGAAGCTCAGCATATCTTCTTTTGATCCAGAGGGATTTTTAATAGCAACATTATTAGTTGACCAAAACAGAAGCTGGTGGAAGAAAATAGATGCCTCTTCCTATTTATTTTTTGTCACCTTCATACAATGGCTGGACAACATATAAAAATATTACAGAAAAATTTCAAGGATGTGTATCTATTAAGTAAATATTGGGGAAAGAATACCATGCAGAAGAGAAACAACTCATAACACAACACAATATTAAGTAGCCCTCAGAGAAAGACCAGAGAAAGAATTACTTTATTTAGCTACATCAGTGAAAAATTGCCTGGCTTTATATCAGAAAAAAATCCCCATAATCCACTTTGTAAAGTGCTTGCACCATATTTTATGCATGACATTTCCAGGCTGCCAAATTCCTGATTGAGCTGGTGATTAGAGGACAATGCTGTTGCCTCTTTCCTTTTTCTTCGTTTCTTGGAAGCAGCCTTGCCTCAGCTCTGCTTCCTCTGAATGGCTCATGAAAGTCAGAGACAGACAGAGCAATGAGAGAGATATGCATCAAAGCATTGATTTCATTAAAGAGGAGTAACTAGTGGGAATGTGCAGCAGCGAATGCAGGAAGAGTTGGCAGAGGAGAGAAACGGAATGAGAAGGGTCAGCAAAGAGTCATTTCACCTGCAGTGCTAAAGGTCAGAAAGGTGTCAGATATTAATTACCCCCAACTCCAAATAAAATAAAGCTTTGTTTGATTTGAAGGTAGCTCTGAAGGGAGAGGGCTCATTTTCAACCTGCATGTTTATATCATGCTACTTAAATGGCCTATTGAGGCATGAGGGCTGCTGTGAGGCTGCAGGGGGATAGAGGAGGAAGTGTTGGGATGTATGTGGGATAGAGTTAAAAGTGGTAATTTATTATGATTACTTTCCATGCTCACCATAATAGACTACTTCTGAGCAATCAGATTGTGCTTCTGCAGGACTTGGGGTGGCACAGGTAGGCATTATTTAATTCATCCGTGTGAAAGTGAGTAACAGAGGGAGATAAAGTGAGTATTAATCAAGACCATATGAGCTTTGGGATGGCTGCATCTAAATCAGTCCACAACATCGTCTGGGAAATCAACTGCCTGTTTTCAGTTGGCTTACACTTCTTTTTTTTTTTTTTTTTCCTGGTGGAGGCATATTAGAAGCTTTATTTCCCACTCACTTCTCTCCAGGTTGGTTCATTCTAATGAGCCCTAGAAAATTCATAAGTCAGGAGGAATTTGCTCTGACAGGAATTCCATTCCACAGTCTCTGAATAATGATGACCTGCACGCATTACTGAGACATTATCGGATAGCCTGGGGCTCTTCTGAGTTCATTTCAGGCACTAGCGAGGATTTCTCAATAGCTCCTAAGACACAGTATGTATGTGGCTATGCCAGTCTAGAGGTCAATACGGATGACAAAGCACACCTCACACAAGAGCTAAAATGTAGAACCAGGAAGGAAGTGCCAAGGCTCTTGCTCTGGTCTTAATAGACAGAATGGAGGCAAATTAATTCATGAACATTTCACTTGATTTTCAGTTACAGAATACAAGAGATATTATTATTGGCCTTGAAAAATATTTTGAAATGTACTAACGCGTAACATATTGAGATTGAAGAGTAAGAAGAGAAATGCTGTCCTCCAATCCTTAGCCTTGGATGACAGCTGTGGCCCCTATATACCTGCAAACTTTTCTTATTTCCATGAAACATTATTTGATAGCCTGGGACCCTTCTGAGTTCTAATTAAAAGTTATCTGCCATCACTTTAGGTCTTTCCTACTTGGCAGTACTTGGTTGCAAGGCTGCAGCCAGATTACCCAAATGTGCTTGCATCGTTTTTGAAAGATCATTGAAATAAAACATAACACTAAATAATCGTGCAACCTAAAGATAACCAAAAACTCTCTGTGGATTCCCAGGAGTCCATTGAGAGAGGCACTGAGCTGTAGGATTCCTCTAAAATAAATCCTGGGGTAAGTACACTACTCCTTGGGAGTCATTAGGTAGGATCTCTGGTAGGCAAATGTGTTCCCTTAGGTCTCCTGAGCACTATGAGTGGATGCTCCAGTGCACTTAATGCATGTGCTCCTGATGTCCCCATCATTTTACAACCTCTCTTGTTCCAGGAGATCCAGAACAACTAATAAGCCATCTTAGATGGCCTATTATATATAAACCTTATCAGGGTTAATGAAAGGGCTGGTAATTTCTAAGATAAATGTACATTCCAGGATTCAAATCTTTGGGAACATAGTCTCAAATTAATAAAAAATACAAAGATTCAGGTAAGACAAAGCACTTATTTATCTGAATGTGAAAACTCCCAATAAAGGGAATAGTAATCAAGCCTAGATTCTGATATTTGGTTGCTACGTCCCATATCCCTCTGTGTTAGCCTGTTCTCATGATGCTGTGAAGAAATACCTGAGACTGGGTAGTTTATAAGAAAAGAGGTTTAATTGAATTGCAGTTCCCCATGGCTGGGGAGGCTTCAGGAAACTTACAGTCGTGGAGAAGGCACCTCTTCACAGAGCGGTTAGAGAGAGAATGAAGAAACTTACAATCATGGAGAAGGCACCTCTTTCACAGAGTGGCTGGAGAGAGAATGAGGAAACAGAATCATGGAGAAAGCACTTCTTTACAGAGCATCTGGAGAGAGAATGAGGAAACTTACAATCACGGAGAAGGCACCTCTTCACAGAGCACTGGAGAGAGAATGAGTGCCAACAGGGGAACTGCCAGAAGCTTATAAAACCATCAGATCTCATGAGAACTCACTCACTATTATGAGAATAGCATGGGGAAACCTCCCCCAAAATTCAATTACCTCCCACCGAGTCCTGCCCTTGACATATGGAGATTATAACAATTAGGGTGAGCTTTGGGTGGGGATGCAGAGCCAAATCATATCACCCTCCCAGGATCTCAAAGCACTTCTTCTTATGTGATTCTTTTTGTTTATCTCTTCTGGCAGGTGTGTTTTTCACAGACATCAGTAAAGGCAGTTAAGATGTATCAGTCAGTATACATTTTGTAAATGTGTTTATTCTGAAAACGTACATTGTTTTCCCAATGCAACATCTCTGGCTTTGTATAATCAAAGTTGACTTGTATGCTATTGACTCTGTGGGCTGCTGGAGATTTCAGTGGACCTGTAAGCCCTGTTGGGTTCATCTTTCCATGTTTAGAAAAGGAGAGAGAAAGAAGGAAACCTATTTGATCTCCACCTTACCTGGGGAGAGGAGAATGAAAGGGAAGTAGAAGTAGAGGGCTAAGTTTACCTTTCAAGAAATGTAAGCAATAGAAAATATTAGAAGTGGCTCTAAGCCTTGTAGAATTACTGGTTTCTACTGTGGACAGGCTAGAGAAAGAGAAACAAATGGCTTTCTCAGAGTTGCTTTCACAGGTCTTCTTTCCTTGGCACTCTTTCCCTGGGGATTCAAATGCTTTGTCACATATGGAAGTGCCAGTGCCATCCTAGGAGTGTATTGAGGCAGAGTTAGTCACACTCCTTGTCCAGTGGCCCTGGTCTCAACTAGTCAGGCCAGATTCAGACCCAGGGGAAGTTACACAGGGCACACTTGAGAGTAAACAAGGGAGGCTGCAGGAAGGAGAGCGCTGTCAATGTCAGACGGCATCAACCTAAAAACCCACTGGACTAAAAGCATGAAAGCTGGAGCTGATTTTCTTTCTTTCGGTGTTATTGCTGTCCACCCAATTCTGAGCTGAGTGCATTTCCATTCCCTACTGTGTGGGGCACTGGCTCATTCTGGTTGCAAGTCCATTTTAAAGACAGGCCTTTGCATGACTCTTTGCTTCTCGAGTAATAATATTAAAAGCATCAATAAGAAAAATAATAATAATGCTTTTAGACACATCACACAGCAGGACATTAACAAGAGGAAGGCTTCATTAGTTGAGTTTTTATTTTCATACCATCCATGAATAACTGAACTTAGAATGAAACTCTTTTTTCATTATACTCAGAGCTCTGATGTAGAGATGTAACATGCCCCCAAGGGGGATTCTACTCCACATTAAACTGCATTAAAAAAAATTCTACTCGTTCTTTTGATCTAACTATTTTGCAAAGAATTTTGAACTCATTCTTTTCTTTCTTATTCTGGATTGTGGAGATAGAACACAGTCATCAAGTTCCATGACATGTGACCAGCTCCCATTTTAACCACCTGGAAAATAGTTACTTTATGGGAAGAGTAATTATTGAGACAACAGTTACTAACTAATATTTACTAACCACTGGGGTAAACAGGAAATATAAGATTGCCCTCCATTTGCCATAGGGGTACTGCCACACTCTGTATTCTGTCTGCTAGTATGATATATATTCAAGGAAAATGTAAACTGATTTTAATTTAAATGAATAAAACTTATGAGCAGGAGGGTAAGTTCTTTGCAAACATTAAAATGAATTTCTAAAGGTGTATATACAAATTGCATATTTTCCAGGGTTGGGATTAACTGGATGGTTATTGATCTTCCACAAGCTGAAAAACAGGATAATGCAAATCAGTCAATCAACATATATTTTAAACTGAGATGTTTCCAATTTCTTTCCTCAATGACCTAAAATGAGTCAGTATCCTAGCTAGACGTGCACATTTTAACAAGAGTTAATAAAGTCTGCTGTGCCTAGTGACACTTTGCATACAGAATTATTGACCCCATTTACTCCCAATATGTTACTTCAATATAATTAATTATCTTAGGAAAATGATTCAAACTGAAAAGCTATTAAGAAATCTCTTCACTTGCTGAATTAGTGAGACAGTGAAACAAGACAAGATGTGCTTTTATTAGGTAAAAAATGATCAAGACAAGAAGACTTCCCTGGATTTCGTAGGATCACAATTCTAATTGGTGTTTAATTTTGTGACTTCGTGAAAGCTCACTTGATCTTATAACCTTGTCACTTTATGCTTAAATTGTCATTCTGTGCTTAAATGGCTCCCATTGCCTGGGACAGACTGAACCTCCCCTTGGTCATTTGACTCTCAAGCACTGACTTTTAATCATACTCCTTCTTGCACTTGACATCTTAGCCTCAAGGGACATGTGACACTTGCTAAATTTACCATTTTTGTTTTCTTGGAGTGCTTTTTTCATTTTAATGCTTTTCCTCTAGCCCTAGAATTCTCCCTTTTCTTCATTTTATTCCCTTAAATTTTACTGTATGACTCACCTCAAGTGAACACAAAAAATAAGACTCATTTTTCTGTGTTTGAATTGAATTGTTTTCTCTTCTTCACTCTTTTAGCACAGTGGTTCTCTATCTTGGATGCACATAGGTATCACTAGGAAGTTTAAAAAAATATTGACGCTTGGGTCTCACCTCCACACTTCCAATTCTGTGCACAGAATGTTCACTTTAATCTGAACAATGACCAGCAGTAACTTTCCAAACTTTTTACAGACACATGTGGCTAACACTTCCTTTCAAGCACATCATGAAGGAACTTGCTGATACACCAAAATGAGTTTGGATGTAAATGAATGGGGGCAGGTCACTCCCTTGGATCCAATGGTGGTGGGAGAAATCTTCAGTGCAGCTGCCTTCCCTGCCACTGTGGTACCAGCCAGGTGGACTATCCTTATGTTGTGAACTGAGGTGCATGAAATATTCAGGCCACCAGGCAGTAGGATAGGTGAGAAATATGGGAATTTATAGGTAGTCATATGTGACAGGTGTGGGAAATCAAGCCTGAGCAGCCCTGCTCTAGAGCTTATCAAAATTTGTCTGAAAGCTCTTGCTACAGTGATTTTGTCATTCACCACCGGTAAGTTAGTGTCTGCAATTACGTTATTTATATAATAATAAGCTCGTTCATGTTTACTTGTTCATATATAAACAGTGAACCCTGTGATTCTACCACATTGCTTTAGTTGATTTACTCTCCCACTGTTGCTGGTGACTATTTCACAACAATTCCGTTCTCTTCAAATTTTCATGACTCCCTCCATACTTCGCACTCATGGCTGATGGTCTTGCATTCTACTTTCCTGAGAAAGTTCAAGGCAACAGGAAAAGATGACTTCAATCTTTTACTAACCAATTTGCCGGTCCACTGAATCTGCACTGTGGACTTCGTTTTCTGCCCTGAACCCCTGTCCCATCTAAGGCAAAACCCTTCACTCACGCTGATCCCGCCCCTCTTTCACCTTTGTAAAGACTGCTTCTGCCATGGTTCCTCTCTGCAGCTTCGTATTATGATCCTCTCTCTATGTCACCCGAACGTTCCACAGACAGGCTGTGTCATCTGTCATCCTAAGAAAAATATTCCCCCTTGACCCTTTATTTTCTCCATAAACATGTCGTGGTGGCCTTCCTACTAGGGGAAACATCCTACTAAAGGGGACATTCTTCACCCAGGGCTCCAGCTGCTGTGCTTTGGAATCTATTCTCCCTTTGTACTGAGGCAATATTTTCCATGGACTACTCCCTGCCAATGACTGAGTGAGGTGGTGATAGTAAGACAGAGCCCTTCTTGGCAGACACAGGACTCCTTTGTTGGCCAACTCTGGCTCAAGGACTAACGGCTTTGTCAAGCTTTCCACGAACTGCAGAGCAGTCTAGCCTGCTTCCATTCATTCCTGTCTTCTTTTCTCCCCCCCAAGCCCCCTCAGCGTCAGACTTGCATTATGTCCGACAGCTCCCCCACCTCTTTTCACATAGGCATCTCCCCCTAATAAAATCTTTACATGTTTAATCCGGGCTTGGAGTCTGCCTTGTGAAAGACCTAGACAAACATACCTCTCCAGTTTCTTTGCTTTCTTTCAAACTTTCTTTCTCCCCATTCCTCTTGGGAGTTGTCTGCCCATTCTCTCCTTCCAAATCTCTCTTGAACCCTCTGTCTTCAAGCTCTTACCCTTACTACTCCAGAAGAGCTGCTCTTGTTGAATCATCAACAACCTCTATGTTGCCAAACCCAACAGTTGGTTCTCATTCTTCATTTTTCTCATGTACCAGCAACTGCTGACATCCCCCCATTCGAAGCACCTTTTCCAGTTTGTTATCAGGATGCCACCCTTTCCTCCTTTTCCTTCTATCTCATTCTAAAACTCCTTTAATGGCTTCTTCTAGTTACTACCCCTAAGTGCCAGAGCGCCCTTCAATAAAACCTCAGACCTCTCCTCTCTCTACTCTCCCTTGGTGATCCTGTTCAGTCTCACGATTTAAATATCATTTATAAATAATTCCAAAATGAATATCTCCAGTCTTAACATTCTCCCTGAAATTCTGGCTTGTGTACCGCCTTCCTTCAGTTGTCTAATATGCACCTTCAATTTAACATGCATATCTTAATGTAGCCCTCTAGAAAGTAGAGCTTGAAGCCAGCATAAGATGCTACTGCTCTATTTTAAATGTGCAAGTCCAGGTAGTAGAGGCAAAGCTGGAAAGGGAGGTGAAACAAGGAAGACGCAGTGCTGTCCAGGAGATGCATTTCTGCTTTCTCATAGTGGTGAACCAAGCTGTGAAGAAGAAACACAGCAGGTGGCCCTCAGGCTTCTTTACTTGGCACATAGATTTCTTACAGGATTGTAAGGAACAGCTGCCCTTCAGAGTAGTCTTAAAGAAAGAGAAAGGGTGGAAACTTTATTTGCCTGTTTCCCTCCCACATTGCATTTCTTACTGGTCAAGGTTCACCCATGGAGAGTTAACTTCCCCAGCACTTCTGTGTTGTCCTACGGCCTCAGTCATGCCATTTGGGAAAATAGATTTTATTACCCTTGGTGTTGAATTTTACCTAAGTTCTAAAGTGGAGGGACTACCTGGCAGAGGTGGGTTCCAAACTAGAGAAAAATAAATAGGCAGTGATGGTGATCTGAGATGGTATGCAAAGGGTGTGATCCCATATGTCATCCAAAACAGAACCTGGATTTCCTTCCCCACCCCCAGTTAGTATCCTTGCTCCCACTTTTCCCTCTGAGACTATTCTCCAAACAGCAGCTGGAATGATCTTTAAAAAATCAGATTGTATGGTCACTCACTCTAATTCTCCAGTAGTTTCCTGTCAATAGCTTTGGGTAGAACAAAATCCAAAGTCCTTCAAGTGGCCTACTGGACTCCCCGGCTTCATTTTCTGTAGCTCCCCTCCACATCCTGCAGCTCCAGTCACCTTTTCACCTGTGCCGTGTCTCCGATACACCAAGCTCGCCTCCACCTTAAGGGCATGTGCATGCTCTTCTCGCTGCCTGGAACCCTCACCCCAGACTTTCCCATGGCTCATTCCCACACTTCACTTACTTCTTTGTCTCTTTCAGATCACCTCTTTAGTGAACTTTTTCCTAGCTACCCTATTGGAAGTCAGAGCCATTTTCATGTTCTTTCTTTCTGCCCTGTGTTATTTTCTTTGAAACGTATATACTCAATATTATGCTATATATCTATTTCTTCAAAGTCTGTCTCTCACTAGAGTGTTAGCTCCATGGGAGCTGGAACTTTGTCTGTTTCATTGCTGTTTCCTCAGTAATCAGAATAATGCCCAGCATATAGCTAACATTCTGTATTTATTGAGGGGATTCATTGCGGAATATGACATTTAGGTGCCAGGGGATTAGAGAAAGGGGGAAGGGAAGTGGCATTTACCATTTGTCAAGATGTGTCACCACTTAACTTTCTTCTTTTTCTTTCTTTTGTATTACAAGGATCTACTCACCATAAACAGAAGGAAAGTTCCACTATACAAAAATGACCTGTACAGTTCTAGTCACATGCTTACAGGGGGACAGTTTCCTCCGATTCTTCATTAAGCAGCTTTGTGCAGTTCTAGCCTCCTAGGTACAAAAGGAAGCCATGACATTTACTTTGAATAATGTGTGGAAGGGGCTGGATACCGAACCTACCTGGCAGGCCCATTCTTGGATCTTGGTGGGCTGCTTCTGGTCTGGCTTTTTGTGTTGTGTCAGTGACTCAAACCAGAACTCCCTGGGCACCCACAGGTCCTATAGAATATGGCACGTCCAGCTCAAGATTTCTTAGGCAGTCCTGCTGTGTGAGACTGGAGTGTGAGGAACACAGCTTTCTGCTGGGTAATGAAAAGAAAACATTCTAATAAGGACTCACATTTGAAACATCTGTTTCATTTGGGTAATTTTAGATGGCTAAAACCTACATCTCAGAATGATGAGGGCTCCTATCATCTTACAAATGATTGCTTTGACATCTCTAAGCACCCACCACAGTAATTAATAGACTGTAAGGGCTGAGAAGAAATAGGGCTCTTATTAAGCTCAGGAAACAGCATCCCTTAGGGCAAACTGACATAGAAGAAAACAGCATAATGGTTTCTCTCTCCTAGAAAAGACTTAAAAAAAAAGTCTCTCTCTCTTTTTAAAAACGTGTAGTAGTGAGTCAAGAATTTTAATATTTTTGTTAACCTTTCCTTATCCAGATAGCATTGCTTAATAAATACTACCAGCTCTCAAGAGAAAGACAACCTTATTCAAAGAACTTTACAAGGATAAAAATTGAATTTTAAAGGTACCAACCAAACTCCATTGTTAACGAAATATTTCTTCAAAGATAATAGCAGAAATGATAGCACTTTTATTCATAGTATTTCTGGGTAGAAACATGAGGGAGATTAGCAGCTGTTAATTGTATTGCACAGATAATGAAATTGAAGCCCTGTTAAAAAAAATATGCTGTCTATTTTTCTATCTCTTACAGCACTTCCAATAGTACTTCCAGCAAAGGCATGACTATAAATGTAGACAATAATGGCAAAGTAGGAAATATACTTTCATTTTATAAGATATGAATGTCCTTTAATCCAACATATTTTATTCTTTTTAAAATATCAAAATGAAACCCCTCCAACTGAAAGCAAGAAGACGGAGCAATAACTTTAAAATTTGTATGAAATTAAGTACAATCTAAGTGAACTTTTTGTCAAGCCTAATTCCTATTTGTGTAGTTCTATGTGGTAAACAGAACACTTTGGCATACATTATCTCATATTTGATCCTCAAAATAATTTCTTCTGAATTGGGTCCCAAAAGCCTTCTCAGACTCAGAAATGGCTTCAATTTATTGCCATCTGGAGGTTGACACCACCCAGAACATTGAAATGAAACATTCTTTGGGAAGAAGCTGTTTGCTCATAATGACGTTTCTGTCAGGTATTGGTCTAGGGTATTCTGTTTGCTGAAATATATTGAATATATGTTAATACACTGAAGCGTGATACTGCACTGTTACGTTAGTCAGGATAGGATAAATTATGTGGTAGTGACAAAAACCCCCATATCTAAGTGGCTTCACAGAAGAAAGGTTTGTTTCTTTATTTTATTTTTTGAGTTAGTGTTTTTTAAAATTATTATATTTTAAGTAACGGGATACATGTGCTTAATGTGCAGGTTTGTTTCATAAGTATACATGTGGTGTGGTGGTTTTCTGCATCCATCAACTCGTCATCTACATTAGGTATTTCTCCTAATGTGATCCCTTCCTTACCTCCCCATCCCCTAACAGCCCCCAGTGTGTGATGCTCCCCCCACCCCCACACTGTGTCCATGTGTTCTCATTGTTCACTTAGTGAGTGAGAACATGGGGTATTTGGTTTTCTGTTTCTGTGCTACTTTGGGGAGAATGACGGTTTCCAGCTTCATCCATGTCCCTGCAAAGGACATAAATGCATCCTTTTTTATGGGTGCCTAGTAATCCATGGCATATATGTGCCACATTTTCTTTATTCAGTCTATCATTGATAAGCATTTGGGTTGGTTCCAAGTCTTTGCTATTATGAATAGTGCTACAATAAACATACGTGTGTATATGTCTTTATAGTAGAATGATTTATAATCCTTTGGGTATATGCCCAGTTAATGAAATTGCTGGGTCAAATGGTATTTCTGGTTCTAGATCCTTGAGGAATTGCCACACTGTCTTACACAATGGTTTAACTAATTTACACCCCCGCCAACAGTGTAAAAGTGTTTCTATTTATCCACATCCTCTCCAGTATCTGTTGTTTCCTGAAATTTTAATGATTGCCATTCTAAGTGGCATGAGATGGTATCTTATTGTGGTTTTGATTTGTATTTCTCTAATGACCAGAGATGATGAGCTTTTTTTTCATATCTTTCTTGGCTGCATAAATGTTTTCTTTTGAGAAGTGTCCATTCATATCCTTCACTCACTTTTTCGATAGGGGTGTTTGTTTCTTGTAAATTTGTTTAAGTTTTTGTAGATTCTGAATATTAGCCCTTTGTCAGATGGATAGTTTGCAAAATTTTTCTCCCATTCTGTTGGTTGCCTGTTCAGTCTGATGATAGTTTCTTTTGCTGTGTAGAAGCTCATTAGTTTAATTAGATCTAATTTGTCAATTTTGGCTTTTGTTGCCATTGCTTTTGGCGTTTTAGTCATGAAGTCTTTGCCCATGCATATGTCCTGAATAGTATTGCCTAGATTTTTAAAAAATGTTTTTATGGTTTTAGATCTTGCATGTAAGTCTTTAATCTATTTTGAGTTAATTTTTGTATAAAGTGTAAGGAAAATGTCCAGTTTCAGTTTTCTGCATATGGCTAGCCAATTTTCCCAATATCATGTATTAAATAGGGAATCCTTTCCCCACTGCTTGTTTTTGTCAGGTTTGTCAAAGATAAGATTGTTGTAGATGTGTGGTGTTATTTCTGAGGCCTCTGTTCTTTTCCATTGGTCTATATATCTGTTTTGGTACCAGTACCATGCTGTTTTGGTTACTGTAAACTTGCAGTATAGTTTAAAATCAAGTAGCATGACGCCTCTAGCTTTGCTTCTTTTTCTTAGGGTTGTCTTGGCTATGCAGGCTCTTTTTTGATTCTATGTGAGATTTAAAGTAGTTTTTTTTTTCTAATTTTGTGAAGAAAGTCAATGGTAACTTGATGGGGATAGCATTGAATCTATAAATTACTTTGGGCAGTATGGCCATTTTCATGATATTGATTCTTCCTATCCATGAGCATGGAATGTTTTTCCATTTGTTTGATTTGTTTGCATCTTTTCTTACTTTCTTGAGAGTGGTTTGTAGTTCTCCTTGAAGTGGTCCTTCTCATCCCTTGTAAGTTGTATTTCTAGGTATTTTATGCTCTTTGTAGCAATTGTGAATGGGAGTTCACTCATGATTTGGCTCTCTGTTTGTCAGTTATTGGTGTATAGGAATGCTTGTGATTTTTGCACATTGATTTTTGCATCCTGAGATGGCTGAAGTTGCTTATCAGCTTAAAGAGACTTTAGGCTGAGGCAATGGAGCTTTCTAAATACGCAATCGTGTTTTCTGTAAATAGAGACAATTTGACTTCCTCTCTTCCTATTTCAATACCATTTATTTCTTTTTCTTGCCTGATTGCCCTAGAACTTCCAATGCTATGTTGAGTAGGAGGGGTGAGAGAGGGCATCTTTGTTCTGTCAGCACAGGACAATTTCCCTTTTCAAAGGGAAAGCTTCCTGCTTTGGCCCATTCAGTATGATATTGTCTGTGGGTTTGTCATAAATAGCTCTTATTATTTTGAGATAGTTTCCATTAATACTTAGTTTATTGAGAGCTTTTAGCATGAAGTGGTGTTGAATTTCATCAGAGGCCTTTTCTGCATCTATTGTGATAATTGTTTTTTTTTGTTATTGGTTTTGCTTATGTAATAGATTATGTTTATTGAGTTGTGTATCCCAGCCTTGCATCCCAGGGATGAAGCTGACTTGATCCTGGTGGACAAGCTTTTTGATGTGCTGCTGAATTTGGTTTGCCAGTATTTTATTGAGGATTTTTCGTCAATGTTCATCACAGATATTGGCCTGAAATTTTCTTTTTTTGTTGTGTCTCTGTCCAGTTTGGGTACCAGAATGATGCTGGCCTCATAAAATGAGTTAGGGAGGATTCCCTCTTTTTCTATTGTTTGGAAGAGATTCAGAAGGAATGGTACGAGCTTCTCTTTGTACCACTGGTAGAATTTGGATGTGATTCCATCTGGTCCTGGGTTTTTTTTGGTTGGTAGGCTACTAATTACTGCCTCAATTTCAGAACTTGTTATTGGTCTATTCAGAGATTCGACTTCTTCCTGGTTT
>CAUYQU010008874.1:0-77464 GCA_963574635.1 Cheracebus regulus
CTCAGGGTGCGGTGCCACAGCAGTCTCCAGGTGTTGTATTTTTAGTGAGATAAGAAGACCAACACCAAGACAAAAGTATGACAAATTGCAGGGTCTTTATTGCCGGCGACCACGGAGGACTCACGTCTCTCCAACCCATGGCCTCGAGTTGAGGGAGAGCTGGGCTTTTATACTAAAAAACACTTCTTCCGGGGGCTGGGGGATTTTCGGTGAGGCTGGGAATCTTTGCAAGCAGATTTTGCAAGCAAGCAAGCAGTTTGTACAGAAGCCAAGGTCAGCGGTTAGAGACAGTGAAATTCTCAGGGTTAGTGCGACCCTGAGCGGCTTATTTTTGAATTCCATTTAAGTGATGGCTGATGTCTGCACCTGGTGTTAGCCTAAGTAACCGTTTGCCCTTCTTATGTAGCCTGTTAGCCTGAGAAGCCATTTTTCTTGCCACATCACATTTAGCCTGGCTGAAGCCATTTTTCTTGCTACATCACACAGGCCGGGCTGAGCTACACGAGTTCGGGGCTCTGGCATGTGTTGACTTGCCCACAGCATTGCTCCAAGAGCCAGCCTGTCTCTGGTAGTGTCAACTGGAGACTGGTAAAAAAATTTCACTTTGTTTGTATTTTCAGGAAATTACATCCCCTTTTGTAGAATGGGTTTGTTCTTGTGCTGGCCATCATGAGAGCAGCAGTAGACACGCCAGCTTTATCTGTTGGAGAACCTTCTTTTCCAAGAAAAGAGCCCTCAACTGTAGAGATAGCAGAAGGGCCCAGGTGTGCTTTTGGGGCCTGTGGGAGAAGAAATGTCTGATGCGAGACCAGGGCAGAGCACTTGGCTCAATAAGTCTTCTATACTCAGCCCAGCTGAACCTTACAGGCTGATGTCATAGGCCATGCTCAGCACCCAGCCCCACCTCAAGAGACCTTTTCCTGGTGCTTTCTACAGAGCAGCTCACAGATGTGTCTGAGGCTCACTGGCTAGCTGGTTGTTGAAGTGATGGCAATAGTTCATCTGTGGACTCGGTCCTGTAGCAGGTCCAATCCAGAGGCCTATGATGGGGAAGCCACTCTGCTGGAGACCAGGGCACCTGCCCAAAGTAGGTGTCCTTACACACTTGTTGTGGGTCCATATCTTGACTAGGCGCCCGTGATGAATTTTTAGATGAGCTCTAAGAGGATGCCAGCTGGCTGGAGTACACCAGCAAGTGTCCTGATAGAGACGGCCCTCCCCTCTGTTGCAGTGCAGCTCCATAGCTCACTCCAGACACTGGACTGCAGGGCCCTTCTGAGAGCTGCCTGCCTGGTGCTGCTCCGGACACACACGTGGAGAAGGACGTTATATCATTTTTACTTGAATTGTCAAATGAAAATTTTCATAACATACCACTGTTAATTTTTTATCATAATTTTAAAGTTTTTCAAAAGACAAGCCAATTTCCCTGTTAAAAATATTGTGAAAAATAATATATACTTGGGGAGTACTTTTCTATTTCTCTAGGAGAAATGCTTTTGCCAGAGTTTCTCATAAGCCTCAGCACTTCTAAATGTTGGTGGTGGGCAGAGCCATGCTCCCTACACTGATGGCTCTCATCTGCTTTCTGAACACAAAGAACAGTTTCCATTTGTGCTGGTGGAGCATGCGTCACTACTCAAATGCCGTCTTCACTTGGGGTGAAAATTAATTTTCTGTCAAGTTGGACAGTGAGTCATTTGCTCTGTCACACTAGTGAAAATACATGACACTTTTGTTTATCTGCTGGGTTGGGAAGAAGGAATTTCTGGTTTTTTACTCCACATTTCTTTTTGTGGTGCCACCACCGCTCATTGCAGCCTTGACCTCCTGGCTTCAAGTGATTCTCTCACCTCAGCTTCCCAAATAACTGGGACCACAGGCTTGCACCACCACATCCAGCTAATTTTGGTACTCTTTATAGAGACGGGGTTTTGCTGTGTTGCCCAGACTGCTCTCAAATTCACGATCACAGGCGTGAGCTGCTGCACCCAGCCTGCTGCACATTTCTTACACGCCCTGTTCAGGCAGTAGCCTTCGCCTGGAAAGGTGGGCCTGCCCAGAGTTCTGGCGGCATGTGTGCAGCCTCAGTACTGCATGGGCACAGGCAGTCTGTGGTATTGGTTACATCATGCCCCTGGACAGGTGGTACGCTGCCCTGCCGGGCCTGTGAGGGGTAGTTGGCTCCCTGGATGTGTGCTTTGCAGCTGCTTTGCCCTTGGTTCCTGGTGTTTAGCACCAGGTCAAAGGCTGTCAGGAATTTTTTGTTAACTACTCCTCCTCCCCCGCCAAATAAGCATATACATTAGTAAATAGATGAAATTTAACAATCCTATAGAGTAAGATAATTGGAGGTGAGTGTGTGTTAAGCTTTATTACAGCCTCTTCAGAGTTTACATTCCATATGTGATTCGTTTTTAAAACTATGTTAGTTTTCTGTATGTCTTAATTTTTAGCACTCAGTGTCATCTTAAATTGCCTTCTCTTTTCACGTTGGCAGCTGGAGGAGAAAGCTCGCCTGGAAGCAGAGGCCAGGGCCCGGGAGCACCTGCACCTCCAGGAGGAGCAGAGACGGCGGGAGGAGGAGGAGGAAGAGGAGGAACGTTTCAAGGAGGAATTTCAGCGGCTTCAGGAGCTTCAGAAGCTAAGAGCTGTGAAAAAGAAGAAGAAGGAGAGGCCAAGTAAAGACTGCCCCAAGTTGGACATGCTCGCTAGAAATTTCCAGGCAGCAGCAGAGTCTGCCACTAACTCTGAAAACATCCACAATGGCTCACTAGAGCAAACTGAAGAACCGGAAACCTCTTCTCACTCCCTATCCAGGCATATGAACCACTCAGAGCCCAGGCCAGGGCTGGGGGCTGATGGGGATTCTGCAGACCCTGTTGACACCAGAGACTCCAAATTTCTCCTCCCCAAGGAGGTGAATGGGAAGCAGCATGAGAGACTCTCTTTCCTCTTTGACATCATGCAGCACCATAAAGAGGGAAATGGTAAGCAGAAACTGAGGCAGACCAGCAAGGCCAGCAGCGAGCCGGCAAGGAGGCCCACAGAGCCCCCCAAGGCCACAGAGGGGCAGCCCAAGCTCCGGGCCCAGACTGAGTCAAAGGCTAAGGTGGTCGACCTTATATCCGTCACAGAGCAGAAAAGAGAGGAGAGAAAAGTCAACAGTAATAACAATAACAAAAAGCAGCTGAACCACATCAAGGAAGAAAAGTCAAACCCAGCCACTATGGAGCCCACCTCTCCCAGCGAGCATCAGCAGAACAACAAGCTGGTGCTGGCAGATTCCCCTCAGCCAAAGGGCAAGAACAAGAAAAATAAGAAGAAGAAAGGAGACAGAGTCAACAATTCAATTGGTAAATACAGAATAGCAGGAAGATATTTCTGAGCAGTGCCTGGTTTTTATGTGTCATGTGCTAGTATGGGAAAACAGCAGGTTTGGCGTGCTCTCACCATCTGGCCTCCCCTCCTATAGAAAAGAGCATAGAGGATTTCTACACACTCCTGTTTCCCAACATCAGTATTTCCCATGTTTGCTCATCATTCTCTCTCCCTCTCTCTGTCATTTTTCTGGACAGAACATGATAACCCCTTTAATCTTAAATACTTTTGCGTATATTTCCTCAAGATAAGGACATTTATAAAACCACAGTACAGCCGGGTGCAGTGGCTCACACCTGTAATCCCAGCACTTTGAGAGGCCAAGCCGGGTGGATCACGAGGTCAGGAGTTCAAGACCAGCCCGGCTGCCATGGTGATATCTCATCTCTACTAAAAATACAAAAAATTACCCAGGTGTGGTGGCACGCACCCGTAATCCCAGCTATTCAGGAGGCTGAGGCAGAGAATTGCTTAAACCCAGGAGGCAGATGTTGCAGTGCGCCAAGATCGCACCACTGCACTCCAGCTGGGGTGACAGGGCGAGACTCCGTCTCAAAAAAAAAAAGAAAATAAAACCACAGTAGAGTGATCAAAATGAAGAAGCTGACACCAATCCAGTACTATTCTTTAATTATAGGCCTTACTTGTGTTTCTCCAGTTGTCCCTTTAACATCCTTTATAGCAAAAAAAAAAAGTTCTTGATGTTTCTATTGATATTGTTCTGATATCGGACCCAATCCAGAATCCCATGTCCTATCTCTTTAATTTCTTTTCCTTTGGATCAGTTTCTCTGTTCTTCATGACCTTGACTTTTTTGAAGAGTGCAGCACATTTCTTTTTTAGAGTTTCCTTTTGTCAGGGTGTATGCCCCATGTCTTCCTAGTCACATTCAGATCGTTTTTGGCAGCAGCACCATTGATACGAGCAGTCCCTGTGTGTGTATCCTACCAGGAGGTGGATGAATCAAGAGGTGGTCTTGATTGTACCACTACACTGCAGCCTGGCCGACAGAGTAAGACCCTGTCTCTTAAAAAAAAAATTAAGGCTGGACACAGTGGCTCACACTCATAATCCAAGCACTTTTGAGGCTGAGGCAGGCAGATCACTTGAGGTCAGAAGTTCGAGTCCAGCCTGGCCAACATGTGGAACCCTGTCTCTACTAAAAATACTAAAATTAGTTGGGCATGGTGGCACTCACCTATAGTCTCAGCTACCCGAGGCACCGAGGCACGAAGATCACCTGAGCCTGGGAGGTGGAGGTTGCAGTGAGTCAAGATCATGCCATTGCATTCCAGTCTGGGCAACAGAGCAAGACCCTATCTCACAAATAATAATTAATTTTTAAAAGTTTTTATAAAGGAAGATGCTTTCATAGTTTTGCTCGCTACATCCAAGTTCTCCTCCAAACCCTCCAGTCAGCCCACCCACCAGCAGCATCTGAGCATCTGTTTGCCCACAGCCTTGCTCACAGAGTGATGTCAGGCTTTTTAACTTTCACCAATCCATTAGCTGCAGTAAGTCCTCAATGTAGTTTTCATTTGCATTTTTCCCTAATTACAGTGAGGTCAATATATTACTAAGGGCTATTTCTTTTTGTGTGTGTGAATTTTCTGTTCATACCTATTTCTCATTTCATACTAGGTTTTTGGTCTCTTCCGTGTTTTAAGTATTTTTTATATGGTAGGGACATTAGCCTTTTAACCATGCAGTATGCTGCAGACATTCTCTCCCAGTTCGTAAGTTGTCTTTTGACTTTGTGTATGCTCTTCAGTCAGGTGGAAGTGTTGTTTGTTTTATGTGGTCAGCTTATTGATTTTTTTGTTGCCTCTGGATGTTGAATAATTGTTAGAAAGCTTTATCCTACCACTGTGGTTAAAGAGGAACGCACCCATGTTGTCTTCTAGTATTTGTGTGGTTTCTTTGTTATTTTACATCCCTAATATGTTTGGAATTTTTTTCTTCTATGTGATGTGAAAAACAGATCCAATTTTATGTTTTTCCAAATGGTTAGTAAGTTGTCCCAGCACGTTATTGCTATTATTATTATTTTGTGATAGGGTCTTGCTCTGTCTCCCAGGCTAGAGTATGGTGGTGCAATCATAGCTCACTGCAGCCTCGAACTTCTGGGCTCAAGCAATTCTCCCACCTCAGTCTCCTGAGTAGCTGGGACTACAGGCACGTGCCACCATGCTGGCTAATTTTTTTTTTTTTTTTAGTAGAAACAAGGTCTTGCTACATTGCCTTAGCTGACTCTTAACTCCTGAGCTAAAGCAGTCCTCTTGCCTCTGTCTCCCAAAGTGCTAGGATTACAGGTGTGAGCCACCACACCCGGCCTTAGCACCAGTTATTAAAAAGTTCATCCTGGGGCCAGGCACAGTCGCTAACCCCTGTAATCCCAGCACTTTGGGAGGCCAAAGCAGGTGGATCACGAGGTCAGTAGTTTAAGACCAGCTTGCCCAAGATGGTGAAACCCCGTCTCTACTAAAAATACAAAAATTAGCCAGGTGTAGTGGCCATCACCTGTAATCCCAGCCACTCGGTAGGCTGAGGCAGGGAATTCCTTGAACCTGAGAGGTGGAGGTTGCAGTGAGCTGAGATCATGCCTCTGCACTGCAGCCTGGGCGACAGAGCAAGGCCCCGTCTCCAAAAAAAAAAAAAATTCATTCTGGACCAGGTGTGAAGGTGGCGGCTCATGGCTGTGATCCCAGCACTTTGAGGGGTCAAAGCAGGAGGATCACTTGAGCCCAGGAGTTTGAGATGAGCCTGAACAACATAGTGAGACCCTATCACTACAGAAATTTTTTTAAAAAATAGCAGGGCATGGTGGTGCACACCAGTATTGTCAGCCATATGGAAGACTGAGGCAGGAGGCTCACTAGAACCCAGGAGTTTGAGATTGCAGTAAGCTTTAATTGTGCTGTTGCACTCTAGGCTGGGCTAGAATGAGACCCTGTTTCTACAAAAGAAAAAAAAATCATCTTGTTACAGTGATTCAAGATGCCACCTTTGTCGTACAATAAATTTCAATATGCACTTGAGTCTGTTTCTGGAATTTCTCTTCATCTTTTAATATCTTACAGAGTTACTCTCTCCTCATAGCGTTTCCACTTCAGTGTTTCCCACGCTATTTCATATTTATATTTCCATGTGAACTTTAGCGTCAATGTACCTGGCTCCGTTTTAGAAAAGCTTTTTGGGGCCCGGCGCAGTGACTCATGCCTGTAATACCACCACTTTGGCGGGCTGGGGAGGGTGGATCACCTGAGGTCCGGAGATCAGACTGGCCAACATGGCGAAACGCAGTCTCTACTAAAGGTACAAAAATTAGCCAGGCGTTGTGGCAGGCGCCTGTGGTGCCAGCTACTCGGGAGGCTGAGGCTTGCAGTGTGCCGAGGTTGCTCCACTGCACTCCAGCCTGGACGACAGAGTGAGATTCCATCTTCCCCGCCAAAAAAAAAGCTTGTTGGTATCTTTACTGGGATTGCATTACATGTATACATTAATTTAGGGAGAGTTGATGTCTTTATGATATTGATCATTCTCCAAGAACAAGGGATGTTTTTCCATTTGTTCAAGTTTGCCTTTGGGCCTTTCAGGAATATTTTAAATTTTCTCTTACATATTTCTCACATTTCTTACTAAGTATACTTCTCAGCATTTAATCATCTTTGTTTTAATTTAAATGGGGTTTTCTCACCATTATATTTTCTACTTCTGAGCTGTCCAATACAGTAACCACTAGTCACATGTCACTATTTAGCACTTGAAATGCAGCCAGTCCAAATTGAGAGGTGTTATAAGTGTGAAAATACGCACTGGATTTTGAAAACCAAGTATGAATAAAAGAATGTGAAATATCTCAGTATAATTTTTAATATTGGTTACGTTTAAATCATATTTTGGATATATTAAATACATCTGTTACTACAAAAATCTTAAATTACATGTGTGGCTCAGACTCGGATTGTATTTTTTTTTTTTTTTGAGGCAGAGTCTCCATCACCCAGGCCGGACTGCAGTGATGGAGACTGCACCTTAGCCTCCCTAAGTGCTGGGATTACAGGCATGAGCCGCTGTGCCCAGCCTCAGATTGTGTTTCTGTTGGATAGAACTGCCCTAACTGGTTATTTATTTGTATATGAAAGCTATTGATTTATGTTTGTTAACTTTATTTATTTATTTATTTTGAGATGGAGTTTTGCTCTTTTTGCCCAGGCTGGAGTACAGTGGCATAATCTTGGCTCACTGCAGCCTCTGCCTCCGAGGTTCAGGCGAGTCTCCTTTCTCAGCCTCCCAAGTAGCTGAGATTACAGGCATGCGCCACCACTCCCAGCTAATTCTTTGTATTTAGTAGAGACAGAGTTTCACCATGTTGATCAAGCTGGTCTTGAACTCCTGACCTTGGGTGATCCACCCGTCTCGGCCTCCCAAAGGATTGCAGGCATGAGTCACCATGCCTGGCTCTCTATTAACTTTATTTATTTAATTTCTTTTTTTTTTTTTTTTGGAGATGGAGTTTCACTCTTGTTGCCTAGGCTGGAGTGCAGTGGCACAATCTTGGCTCACTGCAACCTCCGCCTGCTGGGTTCAAACAGTTCTCCTGCCTCAGCCTCCTGAGTAGTTGGGACTACAGGTGCACACAACCACCCTGGCTAGTTTTTGTATTTTTGATAGAGATGGGGTTTCACTATGTTGGCTAAGCTGGTCTTGAACTCCTGACCTCAAGTGATTTGGCCTCCTAAAAGGCTGGAATTGCAGGTGTGAGCCACCACATCCAGCCTGTATGTTAACTTTGTATCTTCTACTTTACTGAATTATTTTACTGTTTTGAATCTTACTGTTGATTCTCTAGGGTTTTCCGGGCATTCTGTTATATGTGTGCAGATAGAGAAAGCTTTCTACTTGTACTTTTTCAATTCTTATGCCTCTAATTGTTTTATTTTATTTAACTGTGTCCTTTCTGATCTTAACAGAAATATCTCTGGTGTTTCCACATTAAGTAAGATGTTGGCTTTAGGACTAAGGTTTATATATTATAATTATTTAAAATTAGCCACATTAAAAAAATTTAGGCCAGGCGAGGTGGCTCATGCCTGTAATCCTAGCACTTTGTGAGGCCAAGGCAGTTGGATTGCTTGAGCTCAGGAGTTTGAGACAAGCCTGGGCAGCATGGTGAAACCCCGTCTCTACTAAAAAATAAAAAAAATTAGCCAGGTGTTGTGGCACGTGCCTATAGTCCCAGCTACTTGGGAGGCTGAGGCAGGAGAATCACTTGAACCCGGGAGGGGCGGAGGTTCCAGTGAGCCGTGATCAGGCCACTGCACTCCAGCCTGGGTGACAGAGCAAGACACCATCTCCAAAAAAAAAAAAGAAAATTAATGTTAAAAAAAATATCCAGCAATTCATCGTCTCTTGAGTGTTTTTCATTAGGAATGGGTGTTGAACTTTGACAAAGGTTTTCTGGCATCTGTGGAGATAATCATGATGTTTCTTTTTAGACGTATTAATATGGCATATTACATTGTTTGATTTTTAAGTATTGAACTGAACTTGAATTCCTGGAATAAAGCCCACTTGATGGTGGTATATTGTATTCTTTGGTTTTGGAATAGAAATCCCTGTGCAAGCCCCTGGACCTGGTGTGGTTTCTGTGGTAGGTGGTTGCTAGCAGTCTTCTCTCCTCTCTGGAAATTGATCTGTCTCTAGTGAAGTTAATTTTGGTAAACCATCTTTCCGTGATAAATTATTCTTTTTAACTAGATTTTCAAATTTATCTGCATAGATGCCTGCAATGTAGGCTCATCATATTTTTAAATTTCTTTGCAATGATTATTTTTGCCTGTCATTTCTTATTTTGTGTATTTTGCTTTCTCTCTGCTTTGCTTAAGTTAGTGGTTTGTGTATTTTGTCAGTTTTAAAAAATCATCCTGATTTATTATTTAGGTTTACTGTTTTTCTTTACCTCCTTTCTTTCTTTTTATTTTTTATTTAAGACAGGGTCTTCCTTACATTGCCCAGGCTGGAGTGCAGTGACACAGTCACAGCTCACTGTAGCTTCAACCTCCCCCCGGCTTAGGTGATCCTCCCACCTCACCTTCTCAAATAGCTGAGACCATGGGTATGTGCCCCGACACTCAGCTAATTTTTTTCATTTTTTTTGTAGAAACTGCATTTCACCAGATTGTCCAGGCTGGTCTCAAACTCCTGGACTCAAGCCATCTGCTGCCTAGGCCTCCCAAAGTGCTAGGATTACAGGCATGAACCACCATGCCCAGCCTACCTTGTTAATTTCTGCTTTTATCTTTATGTGTGCTTTCTTTTGTTTTACTTTGTTGGGATTTTTTTTTCTAACTTTTTAATTTAGAAATTTAGTTCATTTTATTTTTTTTTCCATTTTTATTGATAAAAATGTGTAGCACATGGAATTTTCCTCTGATAGATAATTTTTCCTTTTTTTTTTTTTTTTTTGTTTTTTTGTTTTTTTGAGATGGAGTCTCGATCTGTCACCCAGGCTAGAGTGCAATGGCACGACTGCTACCTCCGCCTTCCAGATTCAAGCAGTTTTCCTGTCTCAGCCTCCCGAGTAGCTGGGACTACAGGTGTCCACCACTACGCCTGGCTAATTTTTGTATTTTTAACAGAGATGGGGTTTCACCATATTGGTCAGGCTGGTCTCAAACTCCACCCGGTCCCCAGTGGCACCAGTGATTGTGGCCTCCACCCAGCTGTGTCCTCAGTGATACAGTTGGGATCTAAGATAGCCAAGGCTATCATACAGCAGGTCCTTAGAGACTAAGTTACATTTCTGCGAACAAATGGATATGAAAGTACTTTGCCTGGTGCTGTGTGAGTAGTCAAAAATATTAGCTGCTGTTACTCAAGTAAAAGGTGCCTTACGCTACTGTGGAAATTCTCCAGTGATAGAAAGATACAGGGTATTTATTAAAGATTCTGAAAAACTGTCTCATGTTGAGATTCTGTGGGGAAATGGAGACTCGCCTTTAACAAAGAACTGTCACTGGTCCCCATCCTCTTTGTTCACATTGATGGGGCTGGATGCTGTGTGCACTACTTCCCCGACCCCTGCCGCAGCTCAGATGTGTGCTGATGGAGCCTCTTCAGTACTCAAGGCTCACGTAAGGCACCAGGAAGGTGCCCAAGATTGAGTTAGATGAGTGAACAGAGCAGAAGAGCGGGGTGGAAATTCTGAAACTCGCCTGAGAGTCTAGGAAATTGAGTAATCCTGAATCAGTTGATTTCCCTGCTATCCTAGTTTCAAAGATGGTTGTGTAACTGCAGATGAAATGTAGCCTTGCTTTTTGTTTGGAACAACTCAAAAATATTTGACGAGGCGCCGCGACTCACGCATGTAATCCCAGCACTTTGGGAGGCCAAGGTGGGTGGATTGTTTAAACCCAGGAGTTCGAGACCAGCCTGGGCAACGTGGTGAAACCTTGTCTCTACCGAAAATACAAAAATTACTTAGGCATGGTGGTGCACACCTGGGATCCCAGCTACTCGGGAGGCTGAAGCGGGAGGATTGCTTGAGCCTGGAAGAAGGAGGTTTTAGTGAGCCAAGATCATGCCTGGATGACAGAGACTTCATTTCAAACAAAAAAAAAAGTTTTGATGAAGTCTCTGGATGTCATGTGGGTGAGATGAAAGCCTGGGAGAATCACCTTCCTATAGGGTTGATGTCTGGCTCCTCTTCCTGTCAAGGGCACATTTGAGGGACAACACTTTCCTTCCCCTGGGTCTGCGCTCTGGGCAGCTTCTGCTGGCATCCATGCTCTGCCTGCCTCCAGCAGAGACTTGGGGCAGTCCCTGGGCTTGCATGCAGTTCAGATTTCTGGGAATCTTGCTAAAGGGCTCTCTGATGGGTTGCCTGTCATGTGATGGCCAGTCATATGGGGAGTCCAGGTTCTAGCTAACATGTCTTCTAATGGGACCTGAAGCCACCGTTGCTTTGCTTAGCAGACACGAGTTCCGCGGTTTCCAGGTCAGACTTGGGTGTTCATAAGCACACCAGAGAGATCTGTCCTCCTTTGGCCTTCTATAAAATCTCGTTTCAGAGAAAATGTTTACAGTTTTTGAAATTGTTTAAATTGAGTGAAGCCAAATGATTTCTTCTGTTCTGATAAGATAGCCTGCTGCTGTAATTTGACTTGCTGCTTCTCTTTTATTTTACAGATGATGTCTTTCTGCCTAAAGATATTGACCTAGACAGTGTGGATATGGATGAGACAGAGAGGGAAGTGGAATATTTCAAAAGGTAAATGAGGAGGCTGAAACCATGGTGCTTGTGTACTTGCCATACATGTTTGGTTTTCTGTCTTTACATGGCACTTGCAGTTGCCTTGGAGGAAGTTACCTCTAGCAAGCCAGACAGCCTGGCTAGTGAAGAGCCTTGTAGCAGGACAGCCAGCCACACACACACTCCCACACTCCCAGCACTCACATAGTCACTTCTCCTCTCCCTAACGTGCTCAAAAAATTGTTGATGGCAGTGGCTTCCCCCCGCCCCTCCCCGCCAAGTGGCTGTTTCACTTCTGAGGCGGTGGCTCTCA
The DNA here is from genome assembly GCA_963574635.1 of Cheracebus regulus. NCBI lineage: Eukaryota > Metazoa > Chordata > Mammalia > Primates > Pitheciidae > Cheracebus > Cheracebus regulus. The sequence continues at coordinate 11,949 of CAUYQU010008874.1, forward strand.
AGGTGTCCTGGGCCAGCAGTGTCTCCTGGGGATACAGGCAGGCCCCTCCCTAGACTGGATCAGATTCTGGGAAACAGCATCTGTGTTCTTGAAAGCCTTCAAGGTGACGCTCATATATGCTGATGGTTGAACACACTGGAGTGGCATGCTTTTAAGGAGAAAAGTAACATTTCAGATACATGCTGTTTCTTGATGGGCAAACTTTTAACAGTAGTATGTTCTATAATGTTTTATCTACAGTGTGAATTATTAATGGCAACAAAATTTTATTTTTTCTTTTGAGAGGGAATCTCGATGCATTGCCCAAATTTTTATTTATTTTATTTTTTCTTTTGAGAGGGAGTCTCGCTGTATTGCCCAGCCAGGCACGATCTCAGCTCACTGAAACCTCTGCCTCCCAGGTTTAAATGATTCTCCTGCCTCAGCCTCCAGAGTACCTGGGATTACAGGCACACATTACCACGCCTGGCTGATTTTTGTATATTAGTAGAGATAGGGTTTCACTATGTTGCCCAGACTGGTCTCAAACTCCTGACATCAGGTGATCTACCCACTTCGGCTTCCCAAAATGCTGGGATTACAGGTGTGAGCCACTGCACCAGACCTGTTTATTTTACGTTTTTATTTTTTGAGATGGAGTCTGTTGCACAGGCTGGAGTGCAATGATATGATCTTGACTCACTGCAACCCCCACCTCCTGGATTCAAGTGACTCTCTTGCCTCAGCCTGCCAAGTAACTAGGATTATAGGTGCCCTCCACCACGCCTGGCTAATTTTTGTATTTTTAGTGAAGATTCGGTTTTACCATGTTGGACAGGCAGGGCTTAAACTCTTGACCTTAAGTGATCCACCCACCTCAGCCTCCCAAAGTGCTGTGATAACAAATGTGAGCCACTGCGCCCAGCCAATAAAATTTTATTTTATTTTAAAGTTTCTTATTTTTGGCTTTGGAAACAAACACTTTAACCTCTTTGTTTCAAATAATACAGAATAGCAATGTGCAATACAAAAATTCATTAATATCTAAATCATTAAATTCTGTATGTTTCTGGAAATTATGTCTACTTTTAATATCATTTATATATGTACATATTAGGTGGAGAACAGTTTTTGCTAAAATTAAGCATTCATTTATATTGTAAAAATTCAATAAAACTAAACTGGAGGCCAGGCATGGTGGCTCACGCCTGTAATCTCAGCACTTTGGGAGGCCAAGGCGGGTGGATCAGTTGAGGTCAGGAATTTGAGACCGGCCTGGCCAATGTGGTGAAACCCCGTCTCTGCTAAAAATACAAAAGTTATCCAGGCATGGTGTTCTATACCTATAGTCCCAGCTATTCAGGAGGCCGGGGCAGGGGACTCACTTGAACCCAAGAGGCAGACATTGCAGTGAGCCAAGATAGCACCACTGCACTCCAGCCTGGGCGACAGAGAGAAACTCCATCTCAAAAAAGAGAAAAGTGAGCTGGGCATGCACCTGTGGTCCAAGCTACTCAGGAGGCTGAGGCCAGAGGATCACTTGAGCCTAGGAGTTTGAGGTTGCAGTGAGCTATCATTACACCACTGCAATCTAGTCTGGACGAAAGACCAAGACCCTGTCTGAAAAACAAACAAACAAACAAACAAACTTTTTTCCCCCAAAGAATAGGTATATACCAATTGTGTTCTTTAACCATAATATATTTTAATTAGAGATTAGCTATAAATCAATTTTTAAATCACAAAACCTTTGGAAATCTAAAAGTACAGAAGTTTAACTCATGAGTCAAGTAAGAAACCACAGTCAAAAAAAAAAATTTTTTTTTTGAGATAGAGTCTCACTCTATTGCCCAGGCTGGAGTGCAGTGGTGCAGTCTCAGTTCACTGCAGCCTCCGCCTCCTGGGTTCAAGTGATTCTGCTACTTCAGCCTTTCGAGCTGGGATTACAGGTGCCCGCCACCACGATTGGCTAATTTTTGTGTTTTTAGTAGAGATGAGTTTTCACCATGTTGGCCAGGCTGGTCTTGAACACCTGACCTCAGGTGATCCACCTGCCTTGGCCTCCCAAAGTGCTGGGATTACAGGCGTGAGTGACCACACCCAGCTGGTCAAAATTTAAATGCACAGAACTAAAAGATAATTGAAACACTGCATATGAAAACCTGTGGGATGCCAGAAAAATGTTAACTTTTTAGAGCTGTTTATATAAAGCTATAATTGTCAAAATTCGTTTTTAAAAATCCTGAAACATAATGAGTTAAAAACTTCACTTGAGAAATTAGGAAAAGAACAACAGAATAAACCCAATGAATGTATAAAGGAGATAAGAGAGATAATGAAATAGAAAGCAAAGGTATAGTATAGAAGATCAACCAGGCTAAAATTTGATTGATTGAAAACACCAAATCTTTAGGAGACTGGTTAAGAAAGATAGGGGAAAAAAAGACACAAAAAACAGCATAATTAGACGGAAGAAGAATTAGGATGTTGATAATTATCAAAGTCAGGTGATGCTTATGTTCGTTATACTATGCTGTCCATTTTTGTTTGTGTTTGAAAATGTCTGTAATTTTTAAAAAATGGTTTTGGCTGGGTGCTGTGGCTCATGCCTGTAATCCCAGCACTTTGGGAAGCCAAGACAGGCAGGTCACTTGAGCTCAGTTCAAGCCCAGTGTGGGGCAACATAGTGAAACCATGTCTCTACAAAAGATACCAAGAAAGGCTGGATGCAGTGGCTCACACCTGTAATCCCAGCACTTTGGGAGGCTGAGGCGGGCAGACTATAAGGTCAAGAGATCGAGACCATCCTGGCCAACATGGTGAAACCCTGTCTCTACTAAAAATACAAAAATTAACTGGGCATGGTGGCATGTGCCTATAGTCCCAGCTACCCATGAGGTTGAGGCAGGAGAATTGCTTGAACCTAGGAGGCAGATGTTGCAGTGAGCTGAAATTGGCCCGGCGACAGAGTGAGACTCTGTCTCAAAATAAATAAATAAATATATATGTGTGTGTGTGTGTATCAGCCAGATGTGGTGGCATGCGCCTGTAGTCCCAACTACTCAGGCAGCTGAGGTGGGAGGGTGACTTGAGCCCAGGAGGTGGAGGTTCCAGTGAGCCGACATTGTGCAACTGCACACCAACCAGGGCGACAAGAGCCCTGTCTTCAGAAAAGAAAAGATTTGGTTTTTTTTTGTTTGTTTGTTTGTTTGTTTTAGTTTTGTAAATGTATAAGTGAAAAGGATGAAATAACTACAGCTACTGCAGAGATTAAAATAACAGAACACTGGGAACAACTTCATTACAATTGATTTTAACCCTGAGATGAAATGCAAAATCAACCCAAGGTAAAAATAAAAAGCCTGAATGGTCCAGTAACTACTAAAGAAATGAAAACAATAGCTATAAGTCTTCCCAGTGAGAAAACTACATTTTAACAGTTTTACTGAGAATTCTACCAGATGTTCAACCTTTCAACAAATGGATTATCCAGTCTTGAACAAATTCTGCCAGTGAATAGAAGTGAGTGGGACAGCACACCCACAAGTGAATACTGCCTACTTTGTTTTATGAGACAAGTTAAATTTTGATACCAAAATCTGCCCAAAACAATACCAGAAAAAAGGAAAAATCACAAGTTTGTCAAGTACAAATCCTAAGAAAATATTTTCATACCTACATCGATGTAATAAAAAAAAAAAAGTTACTATACCAAATTCAGCAGTGTATTTTAAAAAGCAGTATACCATGATCAAATTGGTTTGTGCCAGGAATCCAAATAGTCTTTCATATTAGAAAATCCACTTTATTGGCCGGGGCAGTGTCTCATGCCTGTAACCCCAGCGCTTTGGGAGGCCAAGGCGGGTGGATCACCTGAGGTCGGGAGTTTGAGACCAGCCTGACCAACATGGAGAAACCCCATCTCTACTAAAAATACAAAATTAGCTGGGCATGGTAGCGCATGCCTGTAATCACAGCTACTCAGGAGACTGAGTCAGGAGAATTGCTTGAACCTGGGAGGCAGAGGTTGCGGTGAGCTGAGATCTCACCATTGCACTCCAGCCTGGGCAATAGGAGCAAGACTTTGTCTCAAAAAAAGAAAGAAAAAATCCACTTTATTTATTTGAGGCAGGATCCATACAATGACACAATCACTGTTAACTGTAGCCTTGCCCTCCCCAGGCTCAAGCAGTCCTCCCACCTCAGCCCTTCAAGTAGCTGGGACTACAGGTGCATGCCACCATGCGTGGGTAATTTTTGTTTTTTGTTTTGTTTTGTTTTGTTTTGTTGTAGAAATGGGATTTCACCATGTTGCCCAGCTGGTCTCGAACTCTTGGCCTCAAGTGATCTGGCCACCATGGCCTCCCCAAGTGCCAGGATTATAAGTGTGAGCCCTCGTATCCAGCTAGAAAATCCACTAATATTAGTTGCTACATTAATATATTAAGAGCCATATAATCATGGCTCAGTAGATTCCCAAAAAGATTTTATATTCAACCTTAAATTGTAATTCCTAGGCTAAAGGAATAGAAAAGAGGAAATAAAACTCAATTTTACAGGTGATGTAATTGTCTACATTGGAAACAGAAAAGAACTTAACAGCAAGGGGCTAACTGTGTAGGATCAGTACAGAAGTTATTTGCTTTTGGTTTTTGTTTTGTTTTGTTTTTAAACAGAGCACGGTGGCTCATGCCTGTAATTTCAACATTTTGTGAGGCTGAGGTGGAAGGATCGCTTGAGCCCAGGAGTTTGAGACCAGCCTGAGCAACATAGTGAGACATTGTCTCTACAAAAAATAAAATAATTAGCCAGGTGTGGTGACGTGCACCTGTGGTCCCAGCTACTCTGGAGGCTGAGGTGGAAGGATCCCTTGAGGCCAGGAGATCCAGGCTGCAGTGAGCCAAGATGGTACCACTGCACTCCAGCTTGGGCAACAGAGCAAGACCCTGTCTAAAAAAAAAAGTTACTTTTCTCTAAACCACAAATAATTAGAAATGTAGCTCAGATAAAAAGAGCAATTATAATAGCACCAGAGTCTCTGCAGTATCCATGGATAAATCTGACAAAAGTTGCGAAGGCTTGTATACAAAAGACTATGAAACTTTACTGGAAAAAAACATTAAAGAAGATCTAAATCGCACTTTGGGAAGCCGAGACAGGTGGATCACCTGAGGTCAGAAGTTTGAGACCAGCTTGACCAACATGGAGAAACCCATCTCTATTAAAAATACAAAATTAGCCAGGCGTGGTGGCATATGCCTGTAATCCCAGCTACTCGGGAGCTGAGGCAGGAGAATCACTTGAACCCAGGAGGCAGAGGTTGCGGTGAGCTGAGATTGCGCCATCGCACACCAGCCTTGACAACAAGAGGATCCCTTGAGCCCAGGAGTTTGAGGCTGCAGTGAGCTATGGTTATGCCACCGCATTCTAGCCTAAGCAACAGAGAGACCCTTTCTCAAAAAAAAAAGCAAACCATTAGGATCTCACAGCAAGCTTTTGACCAGTAAACTACAAAGAGGTCTTCGGCCTAACCAAGGAGCCCCATGGCAAGACCAGGAGAGGTGCTGCTGCTTCATGGGTTTGCAGCCAGCGATCCTTCCCTCTCTCCTGCTGGAGGAAGGCATGGAGTGGCGGGAGTTCTTACCCACTGCTCCTGGGAGCATAACTGGTTAAATTACTTTGGAATAGAGTTTGGCAGAATCTAGCAAAATTGAAGTTGTGCCTCCCATGCAGCCCAACAAACCGCTGCACACTTGTGTGCATAACTGGAGGGATTCCTACCTGTCCCCGGGGGCAGGCAAGCGTGGGGCCAGAAGCAGCATCTGTCTGTGTTTTCAGAATGCACTGAAGACAGACAGACTGTGGCCTCATGGCGAACAGTCACAGACATAATGTTGAGTGAAGTAAGATGTAAGACCACGTACATACAGTACAGTTCCCTCGATACAAGGCCACCATAAGCACAATTATACTACCATTTAGGATGCCATAGAGAAGTCAAGAAATTATCAAGAACTGTGGCGAACTAATTACTCCAAACACTAGGACAGTGGCTACCTCTTGGAAGAGGACAGCACGGCGCCATGGTTAGCAGTGTCAGGTTTCGTGTTCTGGGGGTGCTGTTACTCAGGATTCTGCATGCTGGTTATGTGTATGTCTTGTGTGTCAGATACCATGTGCATGTCTCACATAGTCTGCAGTTGACAAAACAGGCCTGATGCAGAGGCCACTGTGTCTGGCATGCAGGGGGTGTGGGGATGGTCAAGGCCAGGTCAAACTGGGCCTGGGAGCCTTAGAGAGCAGCATGAGTTCTGTGCCCATGCTGCAAGAACCTGTTGAAGCCGTGGGATGGTTTTGATTGCATTTCTCCCTTGAATGACTTTGAGCAGGAATATGGTTGATGTTCTTGAGCATTCTAGCTGCTGTGTAGAGAAGGGGTTTGGGGGACAGGATCACACCTACACTAATGGAAACAGGATTAGTGATCGGGAGAATTAGGAGGGGACAGCAGAGGAAGAAGGTAACATCACAAACTCAAGGTTTGACCGGTTATGGCCAGGGAAAGAGAATTTGGATCCTGAGAGATGGCACAGTCAGCCCCTCCAGATTGGGGAAGTGACGGGCTCAGTCTCATGCCGACTCTCTCCACCTGGACAGAGTCTGCCAGGCAAGAATGCTATTGGGCGTTAACCAATGTTTGTGTTTGAATTAATGAGCCACAGTTTAAGCAGATGTAATTATACCAAACGGATAGGTGACAATTATACCCCATTTTCAGGTTTCATTCAAATTTCTGCTACGCAAATTGGAGCTGAAATGGTGAAGATTTCAGAAATCATTCAAAGTAAAGGCTTTTGAAAGAAAATATTCTTTTTTTCATTTAATACAGAAATTAGACATTGTGGCCTAGGGAGGGAGGAGACATCTCAGTGAGGAATTTTAAGAGTGCCCAGGCCAGACTCGGTGGCTCACAGCTGTAATTCCAGCACTTTGCAAGGCCGAGGTATGTGGATGACTTGAGGTCAGGAGTTCAAGACCAGCCTGGCCAACATGGGGAAACCCCACCTCTACTAAAAATACGGAAGTCAATCCGGTATGGTGGTGCGCACCTATAATTCCAGATCCTCAGGAGGCTGAGGCAGGAGAATCACTTGAACCTGGGGGGCAGACATTGCAGTGAGCCAAGATCATGCCACTGCACTCCAGCCTGGGCAACAGAGCGAGACTCCGTCTCAAAAAAAAAAGGTTGCCCAAAAGCCAAATTGGGATGGCGTCACAGAGTGACAAAACACGACTTCAATCAAGTCATAGATTTGTATGACTGCTATCACCTGCTGAATCATCTCTAGTCTTTGTCGTTTTATAGTTTTAGTTTTCTCAGAAGTAAAACAGTGAGAGATCGGTCACACTAATGATTTGAATTGTAGAAATATAATCCACATAAAGACTGTAAAATAAGAGTCTGCCGGAACAAGCAAAGAACTATTCCATTAGGGAACCAACTAAAAACATCATTAAGAAATTAAATACTGGTTTTTCTTTAGAGACTTGTTGTAGTCAGGAAGGAACTCAGGACTCAGTCCAAATTAGTAGTAAGACCTCAAAAACAATAGTCTAACAATAACAGGTGTACTATAGAAACAGTTTTTCACAGGTCATGGTGGCTCACACCATCCCAGCACTTTGGGAGGCTGAGGCGGAAGGATTCCTTGAGCCCAGGAATTTGAGACCAACCTGGGCAACGTAGCAAGACCTCACCTCTGCTAAAAATACAAAAATTAGCCTGGTGTGGTGGCGAGTACCTGTAGTCCCAGCTGCTCAGGAGACTGAGGTGGGAGGATTGCTTAAGCTCAGAGAGCGATGTTGCAGTGAGCCAAAATCACACCACTCAGACTCTGTCTCAAAAAAAAAGGATAAATAATAGTAGAACTAATTTACCAAAGGTAAATAACAATTTATTTATAAAATAAGTTTTAGGCTTATTATACTTGACCTGATTATTTGCATAAAGTAACTGCAAGAACAGTGATTGGCCATGTAGACTCCTTTTGTTTTTTGCCAGTATTGTGTTTTGTTGAGACTATAGTGCTCAGCCTTGACTGTGTTCTTCACAGTGGGCACAGCCATTCCTTCTGCTGCTGCTTCTTGGTCGTCAGGTTTCCCTGCTGCTTATTGAGCTGGCAGCACATGGCATGAGGTTTTCTTGTGCAAGCCATGTGATCCAGGGGCTAGTACTTCTTGCTCTTGTAGAATTTCCTGAGGTCTTCTTTCTGTGTCCGGTAAATGATGGTGAGAACACAGGCAGTGGATTTGTGGGCCACTTGCATCTTGGAGAGTTGGGTTGCTGCACTGGTTGTCACTTTGGCCTCCTGCAGCTGGGGCATCTCCACCTTCAGGTTGCCCACCTGTTTCAGCAGCTCCTCCTCCCCCCTTGCTGCCAGGGGCCACTCTCAGCCCAAGCCCAACAGGGGAAAAGGCGGGAGATGGGCTGTAGTGGCACTAGGCCTTTCTGCACAGCATCCCACAGACCTGCCTGGCCAATGAGATCCTGGGACTCAGCCTGCACCCCACAGCACTCCCATATGGGTTCCTTTTATATTGGTTTTGCTGAGACTTTTTCATAAGGAATCTCAGATTAGACTTTTAAAGGCCTCTCGAGTTATGAAGCCAAGCCAGGGATTTATTCTTGGGACAGAACCTGCAATACCTGTATGAATTGGGTGAATTCCTCTCTTCTCAAGGTTCTCAAATATCCTGAGGTTCCTGGGCCTGTCAGAAATGGACATTTTTTTTACTTATCACAGGTCAGGAACTTTATAAGGGAACCATGTAGACAAAGTACCAGGCCAGTCTTTTGTCTAGTCTGTTGGCTTTACAAAGTCAATTTTAATCCCTCAAAGCAGTCTGGTCATATCTGAAAACATGCCATTTCTGTCAAAGCCTTGGTAAAATAACCACCATCTCCAGCTGTTTCCTGTTAGAAAGAAAAATAGATTCTTACTGAACTTACGCGAATAATTACATTGCTACAGGAATATTTACATAAAGTTTCTAAATTCTGAAGGAACTGGCTAAAGAGAAAGATTTGTTTGTTTGAGATAGGGTCTTGATCTCTCACCCAGGCTGGAGGGCAGTGGCACAGTCACAGCTCACTGCAGCATCAAGCTCCTAGGCTCAAGCAATCCCCCTAAGTAGCTGTGTCTACAGGCGTGTGCCACGATGCCTGGCTAATTTTTGTTCTCTTTTTTTAGAGATGAGAGTCTCACTGTGTTGCCCTGACTGCCACCTTTATGGGTTCTTTTTAATTTTTTAAATTAATTTTTAAAAATAGAGGCTGGGCACAGTGGCTTACGCCTATAATCCCAGCACTTTGGGAGGCCAAGGTGAGCGGATCACCTGAGGTCAGGAGTTCAAGACCAGCCTGGCTTACATGGCGAAACCCTGTCTCTACTAAAAATACAAAAATTAGCCAAGTGTCATGGCAGGTGCCTATAATCCCAGCTACTTGGGAGGCTGAGGCAGGAGAATCGCTTGAACCCAGGAGGCAGAGGTTGCAGCGAGCTGAGGTTGTACTACTGCATTCCAGCCTGGGCAACAGAGCAAGACTCTGTCTCAAAATAAATAAATAAATAAATAAATAAAAATAGAGAAAGGCCTTCGCCATGTTTCCCAGGCTGGTTTGGAACTCCGGAGCTTAGATTATTCTTAACCTTCCAAAGTGCTGGGATTGCAGAAGTGAGCCACTACACCTGGCCCCATATTTCAATTTTGCTTATACCCAATTGCTGTAACTTATAAATAGCTCAAGAGAAAAAGGTTTTCTTGACTTTGGGAAATAAAACATAAACAGAATCAGCAATGTTTCAAACAAAAAGAAGTCATGGAAATCACTTCAGTCCCCTACCAGTTCAGTCTCATTATTAATTGTTCAGCTTAAAGTTGGGTTAGGACCTTTCACGATCCCATCAGTTTTTTGGGTGGAGTTCTGGAAGTTTTCACCTAGTCCAATGGTATGCTCTCCATAGTTACCAGAAACCTGTTCAAGAGTATTCATCATTGTCCATTCCGTGAATTTTCTTGAACACATGACACAACAAAGATCTGTAAAATCCTAAGAAAAAAGCATTAGGATAAAGCAATTTAATGTACATACCAAGAGAGATTTTTAGGAATCTTTTTTTTTTTTTTTTTTTTTGAGACAGAGTTTTGCTCTTGTTGCCCAGGCTGGATTGCAATGGTGCGATCTCAGCTCACTGCAACCTCAGCCTCCTGGGTTCAAGCAATTCTCCTGCTTTAGCCTCCCAAGTAGCTGGGATTATAGGTGTGCGCCACCACACCCGGCTAATTTTTTTTTGTATTTTTATTAGAGACGGGTTTCTCCAGGTTGGTGAGGCTGGTCTCGAACTCCCGACCTCAGGTGAATCCTCCCGCCTAGGCCTTCCACAGTGTTGGAATTACAGGTGTGAGCCACAGCGCCTGGCAATTTTTAGGAATCTCATACAATTTATCCATACAAATATAACTCAAAGTTAAACACCAGTTATTTTTTTGACAATACTTTCTGTATTATTTTAATATACCAAAAAAAGCGTATTATATTTCTTTTGGACTTTGAAGCTCACCTGCCCACCATCCACTTGATTTTTTGAAATGTTCAAAAATTAGTTTGGGTTGGGTGTGGTGGCTCATGCCTGTAATCCCAACACTTTGGGAGGCCAAGGTGGGTAGATTGCTTGAGGCCAAGAGTTCGAGACCAACCTGGACAACATGGCAAAAACCCGTCTCTACAGAAAATACAAAAATTAGCCGGAGGGTAGTGGCGGGTGCCTGTGGTCCCAGCTACTCGGGAGGCTGAGGCTTGAGAATCACTTGAACGCAGGAGGCAGAGGCTGATCACACTACTGCACTCCAACCTGGGCCTGCACTCCAGCCTGGGCAACAGAGTGAGACCCTGTCTCAGAAAAGAAAAAGAAGTGGCCGGGCGTGGTGGCTCACACCTGTAATCCCAGCACTTTGGGAGGCAAAGGTGGGTGGATCACCTGAGGTCAGGCATTTAAGACCAGCCTGACCAACATGATGAAACCCCATCTCTACTAAAAATACAAAAATTAGCTGAGCATGTTGGCAGGTGCCTGTAATCGAAGCTACTTTGGAGGCTGGGGCAGGAGAATCACTTGAATTTGGGAGGTGGAGATTACAGTGCACCAAGATCACGCCATTACACTCCAGCCTGGGCAACAAGAGCAAATCTTCATCTCAAAAAAAAAAAAAAAAAACTGAATTTGAAGTAAAAAAAGACTAATTTTGAATTTAAAATTTGATTTTAGGAAGTGTGTCAAATATCAAAGATTTAAAAAACTTGATACCAAAATAAGGTCATCACAAAATAAGTTATTCATTTAAGCAAAGTAATAATTTAGAGGTTTCAGAAAGCAAAAACCTTTATCTTTGGATAGAAGACTCCAGTTTTGGGGATTGGGGTTTTGGGGTTGGTTTTATTGTTGTTTTGGGTGTTTTTTTTGTTTTTTGTTTTTTCTGAGATAAGGTCTCACTCTGTTGCCCAGCCCGTGGCACAATCATGGCTCACTGCAGCCTTGACCACCAGGCTCAGGTGATCCTTCCACCTCAGCCTCCTAGGTAGCTGGGACCACAGGCAAGACTCACGCCCTGCCTGAGACTCAGTTTTCTAAATAGAAGACATAATGAAAACAGCATGAGGTCACAGAATGTCTCTCCCTCTTTTTTTTTTTTAACAACTTACTCAAAAGATAATTGAGAAAACATTTTTATTATTTCTTACTAATATTACATGAAATCTTATTCAAAAGAGAAAATCAGTTGCATTGCTGTATTAATGCTAATAAAACCTTTTAAACAGATCCATCCAATCTCAATCAGCTTTGACCACACACGATTTCCATAAATCTTTTATAACCTCTTATAATTTTCCCATTCACTTCCTTTTTCCACCTTTCTATAGCCATTTTCCATCTTTTTTTCTTTATCTTAATACAACTTTTAAATAACGTCTAAACTAGTCAAAAACACTTTTTCTAAAATGAGGACAGAACCACATCCTCACGTTTTTCTTAGAACCTTCCTTACCAAAACATATCTTATTTTTCTTATGTATTCTATGTATAGAACTGTTTTCCTCCTTCTCTCTACTTTGAGTTACCATATGTTAGTCAGAATTTTAACTTTCAGTAACCTTAAATTGTAGTGAAAACCTAAGATATTAGCAATTATTAATCTTCCGTTTATCTGAATTTAGAAGCCAAAAGTGTTGCCAAGTGCAGTGCTCACACCTTGTAATCCCAGCTGTTCGGGAGGCTGAGGCGGGAGGATCCCTTGAGCCCAAGCATTAAGGCTTCAGTGAGCTCTGGTGGTGTCACTGCACTCCAGCCTGGGAGACACAGTGAGCCCCTGTCTCAAAAACAGAGCACGGAGAAAGAATTTAAGCTTTCCAGTCAACAAAGCTTTACATTATTCTTGGCAGAAATCATTTCAAGAAAAAGAAAAGCAGGCTGAGGCCGGGCGCGGTGGCTCACGCCTGTAATCCAAGCACTTTGGAGGCCGAGGCGGGCGGATCACCTGAGGTCGGGAGTTCAAGACCAGCCTGACCAACATGGTGAAACCCCGTCTTTAAATAAAAAAAAAAAAAAAAGAAAAAAGAAAAGCAGGCTGAGAGAGTACATATAGTTAGCAAGGGTTAAGAAAGAAAGGAATTCAGTCAACTGCAACTTTTTTAAATTAATTTTTATTTAACTTTATTTTTTCTTTGAGATGGACTTTTGCTCTTGTCGTTCACACTGGAGTGCAGTGGTGTGATCTCAGCTCACTGCAATATCTGCCTCCCACGTCCAAGCAATTCTCCTGCTCAGCCTCCTGAGTAGCTTCAATTACAGGTGCCCGACACCACGCCCAGCTAAGTTTTTTGTATTTTTAGTAGAGACGGTTTCGCCATGTTGGGGAGGCCGGCCTCCAACTCCTGACCTCAGGCAGTCTGTCTGCCTTGGCCTCCCAAAGTGTTGTGATTCGAGGCGTGAGCCACTGTGCCCAGCCCTGTCTCTCCTTTTTAATTAAATTAAATTAAATAAATAGAGTCAGAAGATGCTAGCCTGGGCAACATAGCAAGACCTCATCTCTACAAAAAGTAAGAAAATGAGCTGGGAACGGTGGCAGATGACTGTAGTAGTCCCAGCTACTTGGGAGGCTGAGGTGGAAGGGTCGCTTGAGCCCAGAAGGTCGAGGTTGCAGTGAGCTGTAATTGCACCACTGCACTCCAGCCTGGGCAACAGAGTGAGACCCTGTCTCAAAAAAAAAGTGTCATGTCCAGAGAGGCAGTGAAATGTGAGAGCAGGCACATCCCGCCCCTCCACCACCTCGAGCTGAGTAATCCACCTGCTGTATGGACTGTAGATAGAGTGTTGCCACCAAGTAGCCATAAATTAACCTCCTAATGATTTCATACACTGGATAACTCATATCCTATAGTTCAACAATGTATAGCCAATCACTATCAATTTCTGTAAACCAGTGAGAATTTTTGGCAAATTTTTTTTTTAAGACAATTGTCTTGCTCTGTCACCCAGGCTGGAGTGCAGTGTGATCTTGGCTCACTGCAGCCTTGACCTCCCAGGCTCAATTGATCCTCCCACCTCAGCCTCCTGACTAGCTGGGACTACAGGCGTGGGCCACCAATCTCAGCTAATTTTTTAAATATTTAGTAGAAACAGGAACTTATTATGTTGTCGAGGCTGGTCTCAAACTCCTGGATTTAAGTGATCCATCTGCCTTGGCCTTCCAAGTATTGGGATTAGAGGCGTAAGCCACCAAGCCTGGCCCTGACAAACAGCTTTTGTAGTCACCTCCTCTCCCAGTTTGTTCTTTTTTCTTAAAACTTGGTTGTACTTTCTAACCTTCCTCCCTTTCTAAAACAGGGCAAGAGATTTGGGTTTCAAGCATAAAAAGGAAAACTGCCTTGTCTGGCCGCGCTTCACAGCATAGGATCTGCAGCCCAGTGCTGGCAGTTTGGCTACCTTCCTGCTGTGGTTTCATTTTTTTGGCCTAAATTACACAGCATGCTTTTAAAATTGCTGCTTCCCATTGTTTGTAATTCAGACCTTTTCTCCCCCTTAAATTGGTGACCAAGGCCGGGTGTGATGGCTCACGCCTGTAATCCCAACACTTTGGGAGGCCAGGGCGGGTGGACCACTTGAGGTCAGGAGTTTGAGACCAGCCTGGCCAACATAGTGAAACCCCACCTCTACTAAAAATACAAAAAATAAATAAATAAAAATAAGTGAAGTGTGTTGGCGCACGCCTGCAGTCCCAGCTACTCCAGAGGCTGAGGCAGGAGAATCTCTTAAACCTGGGAAGTGGAGGTTGCAGTGAGTCCAGATTGTGCCATTGCACTCCAGCCTGGGCAACGAGAGCAAAACTCTGTCTCAAAAAAAAAAAAATTGGTGACAAATTCCTGTTAGTTTTAAACTGGTGCATGAAGGTGAGTTCTCTTCCTGGCCCTCAAGTTGAGAGATTTAGAAGTTTGTTTGTTGGCCAGGCGCGGTGGCTCACGCTTGTAATCCAAGCACTTTGGAGGCCAAGGCGGGCGGATCACCTGAGGTTGGGAGTTCAAGACCAGCCTGACCAACATGGTGAGACCCCTGTCTTTTAAAAAAATAAATAAATAAATAAGAAGAAAAAAAAAGAAGTTTGTTTGTTGTAGAGAGTGCTCTCAGTCACTTAAGGATGTAAATCTTTTTAATTTTATTTTATTTATTTATTTTGAGACATAGTCTCGCGCTATCATCCAGGGAATTAGCTAAGCAGCAATCTAGCTGAGACTGGATTGAAAACAAAGTTACAGTTCTTTAGAGCCACCACAGATTCCTTTCCTCAGTGGATACCTTTAGCTTAGGAGTACCACTAATAGGAATGAATTTGAATTTACTTAAAGTTATATATGACTCTTGACCATTTGGGATACATTATCTTTTCTACCAAAAGAAACTAAAATATTGCTCTCTCAAATACTGGGCATTGTTGAGCTGAAGACAGAGTGCAGGAGCTCTCTCCACCTCTCCTGTGTTTGCCTAAAGGTAGGACATAAATCCTTTACTGAAGACAGCTGCTCATCAGCCCACAGATGGTGCCAGTAGGGCCAGAGGAATCTGTGAGCAGATTTTAGACCCTAAAAGACTTTAAAAATAGAGTCTCAGTCTGGGGTTCAGGCTGAAGTGCCCAGTCACAGTTCTGGGACTACAGATGTGCCACCATGCCTGGCTAATTTTTTTTTTTTTTTTTTTTTTTGAGAAGGAGTTTCACTCTTATTGCCCAGGCTACAGTGCAATGGCAGGATCTCGGCTCACCACAACCTCTGCCTCCCAGGTTCAAGTGATCCTCCTGTCTCGGTCTCCTGAGTAGCTAGGATTACAGGCATGTGCCACCATGCCAGGCTAATTTTGTATTTTTAGTAGAGGCGGGGTTTCTCCATCTGGTCAGCCTGGTCTCAAACTCAGGACCTCAGGTGATCCACCTGCCTCGGCCTCCCAAAGTGCTGGGATGAGCCACTACGCCCAGTCAAATTTTTTGAGGGGGGTTGGGGTAGAGAAGGCATCTCTTTATGTTGCCCAGGCTAGTCTTGAACTCCTGGCCTCTGGGATCTTTCCACCTTGGCCTCCCAAAGTACTGGGATTACAAGCATGAGCTCCCACCCCAGCCCAACACCATACATTTTACCTTCCCTAATTTTCCTGACTTTTGGCACTAGTCCCATGGGCAGTTTTCTTTTTTCTACTTTCTTGTCTCTTTAAATCTTCCCCTGGCATGTGTGCACAGTCAGCTGAGAAGCTGGGGCATTAGAAAACATGGCCTGACAGCTGTGGGTTGTGCCCTTGCAGCTAGCAAGACTTTCTTTAAGCTATCCTTGAGAGGGGTCTGGATCCTAAAAGCCGTAAAAGGGATTCTTCATTTTGGTCTCGCGTGTCTGTTTGTGTTGGTTTTGAGTCATTTGTGTAGGTATGCCCTTGAATGATTGCAGATTTCTGGTTTGTATTTAGACTAAGACAGGGTTTTTTTGTTGTTTTGTTTAGCCTTCTCCTAAGCGAAATGAAACCATATACTCTGAAAGGAAACAGTTTATTAAAACTCAAAGACAAACCACTTTAAATAGTGATTACCCTAGACCTCTAATGAGCACATATGTTCCACCTCCAAAACTTTTTGGGGGGAGCTGGGTGGGGAAAGACAATGTCTGGTTCTATCCGCCTAGGCTGGAGTGCAATGCCGCATTCTTGGCTTATTACAGTGGGTAGCTAGTCAGGCGTAAGCAGGGCAGGGGAGGGCTTCCTCTGCCCACCAAGGATGTCAGATGACCGTCAGGTGATGGTCAGGCAGTTGTCACACTCTCTCTCTGAAATAATTGGTCGCAGCCAACACCAGGGAAAGGCAGTTTCCCTAGTAGACCAACACCTGAAGCTAGTAATCAGCGGCTTCCCGATAAGATCACAGGAATCGGGCAAGTGGGCTCAAGCATGTGCAGTACGAGGTGCAAAATGGAGGCGTTTACCGGGTGTGTGAGCTTCCAGGGACTTTCCACCCATAAGGGAAGAAGCCTCGGGAGCATGTGCACGCTCCAGTACACACACTACACATGCTCCCTCCCAAGTGCTAGCGGGCAGCCTACCCCAAGGGAGGAATCGAGGAACGTCTAGAACCCTACATCAGAGGCCAGATGGGGCACTTGTCTCTCAAGTTGCCCACTTGGCCTCTTCCAAGTGACTTTCCTTCCTTTTGTTTCTGCTCTAGAGCGTTTTAATAAACTTTCACTCCTATTCTAAAACTTGATGCAGTTTCTTCTTCTGCCTTATGGCCTTTGGTCAAATTCTTTCTTCTAAGAATGTGAGAATTGAGGCTGCTGCAGATCTGTTCAGATTCGCCGCTGGCAACTCAGATACCTGCGATTGACAACAGGCTCACTGCAGCCTCAGCCTCCCTGGCTCAAGCCATGCTCCCACCACAGCCTCCTGAGTAGTTGGGATCACAGGTGTGCCCCACCACACCTGGCTAATTTTTGTATTTTTTGTAGAGATGAGGTTTTACCATGTTGCCCAGCCTGGTCTTGAACTTGTGAGCTCGAGCAATCCCACCTGCCTCAGCCTCCCAAACTGCTTAGATTATAGATTATAGGCATAAGCCACCAAAGCAGACCTTTATTGTTATTTTTGAGACAGGGTCTCACCTTTGTCACCCAGGCTGAAGTACAGGGACGCCATCACAGCTCACTGCAGCCTTGATCTCCCAGGCTCAAGGATCTTCCCACCCCAGCCCCAAGCAGCTGGGACCACAGGCACCTGTGCCCCTCACTGAGTTGGGCAGCTGGTCTCAAACTCCTGGGTTCAAGTGATGCTCCCGGTTCAGCCTCCCAAAGTGGTAGGATTACAGGGGTGAGCCACCATGGCCAGCTTCAAACCTCCTTCTTGGTGTCGGTTTCAGGAAGGAGAAACCAGGAAACAAGAATGTTTACTGTTTTCCTGGCTAAACCCCGACAAAGGATGTTTTAAAGAGCTTAGTTCATAGTTGACTTAATTAGAAGCTGATGTTTAGGATATATATGTATACACAATTTTTTTTTTTTTTGAGGCCTCTGTTCTCTCTATAAAAGCTTCTTGACCAGGCAAGAAACTACAAAAAATACAAAAATTAGCTGGGCATGGTGGTACGCACCAGTAGTCACAGCTTCTCAGGAAGCTGAGAGGGGTTGCTTGAACCCAGGAGGCAGAGGTTACAGTGAGCTGAGATGGTGCCACTGTACTCCAGCCTGAGGGGCAGAGCAAGACTCTGTCTCAAAAAAGACATAGGCTGGGCGTGGCGGCTCGAGCCTGTAGTCCCAGCACTTTGAGAGCTGAGGCAGGAGGATCACTTGAGGTCAGGAGTTCAAGACCATCCTGGCCAACATGGTGAAATCCCATCTCTACTAAAAATACAAAAATTAAAGGCCAAGCACAGTGGCTCAAACCTGTAATTTTAGCACTTTGGGAGGCCAAGGCAGGCAGACCACCTGAGGTCACAAGTTGAAGACCTCTCTGGTCAACATGGTCAAATGCCGTCTCTACTAAAAGCACAAAAACCAGCTGGACGTGGTGGCAGGCATCTGTAATCTCAGCTACTTGGGTGGCTGAAGCAGGAGAATCACTTGAGCCCAGGAGGGAGAGGTTGCAGTGAGCCGAGATCGCACCATTGCATTCTAACCTGGAGGACAAGAGCAAAACTCCTTCTCAAAAAAAAAAAAAAAAAAGCTAGATATGGTGGTGCACACCTGTAATTCCAGCTACTCGGGAGGCTGAGGCGGGAGAATTGCTTGAACATTGCTTGAAGGAGGTAGAGGTTGCAGTGAACTGAGACTGCCACTGCACTCCAGTCTGGACAACAGAGTGAGACCCCATCTCAAAACAAAACAAGATTTCACCATGTTGCCCAGGCTGGTCTCAAATTCCTAAGTGGAAGTGATTTGCCCTCCTCAGACTCCCAAAGTGCTGGGATTACAGGTGTGAGCCACCATGCCCAGCCTGGGCCTGATAATTTAAGGGGGGCTCACAGTTCTCAGATGAAAAGTTGTTTTTCTCAGGACTCCCTCTACCCACCCAGTACGCCTCCCGAGTCCTTTCCTCTTCTCAGGTGCAGCCTGGACACCATGCCCCTCACTGGGACTCCACACCCCCCACTCCGCAGTGAGTTTCTAGCAAGATCAGGAGCATGCTAGGCTTTGCCAAGCCCCAGGCTTGTTGTGGGCTGTTTCCCTCCATGACTGGCTTTTTGTCTTTGCAGGTTCTGCTTGGATTCTGCTAGACAGACCCGACAAAGACTGTCTATCAACTGGTCCAATTTTAGCTTGAAAAAAGCCACCTTTGCTGCCCACTGAATGACGACTGCCTGGAGAGGGACACGCAAGAGGCGGGCCAGGCTGTGCCACCCCAAGAGCCAAGCCCCTTGCTGGCATCCCAGAGCCGTGGTGCTTGCCAAGGGCTGTGCGGAGCTGGTGCCGCCTGAGACCCCAGACCGAGAAGTTGATGTTCGGCCCACGCTGTTAGCTTGTGTGCGTGTAGTCTGTGTGTGAGACTCCTTCGATTGTAGCTCTGTGCTGTCGGATTGGAACAGTAGTTCCCGCCAAGTCCTCCCACCACCGTGGCCTCAGAGGCCTGGGCCGTGGCCAGATAGGAGTTTGCATCATCCACGTGGCTCCGTTGCCTCTGCATTGCACCCTGTCCTGTCATCTGTCCTCACCGGGGTATTGGCCGTCACTCAGCTCTCCTGTGCCCCTGCATCCCACCCTAGGCGGGCTGGGCGGGGCAGGCCTCCTTTGTTCTCCACAATCTACTGTCTCCGAGTGTACACGTTGCGCTGTTTGTGTTTGATCCCTCCTGACTTGTAGCCAGCTTGTGTAAGATCCCTTGCAGAACGAGAAAGTTAAAAACAAGAAACCCACCCAGTACTCACACCATCAAGTCTGTTATAGAGTGTACGACTGTATTAACACGGAGGCCTGCCTGGCTACTTTTTTAACATATTGTTAAGTAATATTAAAATCATGTCTTTCTTTTTGAAAGATGGAATACATTAGTACAGCAGGAGACCTCGACTGCTTCTTTCTGCTGGGGGGGTGGGGATGGCGGGAGAGGGCGTGCAGCTGATGGACCCCACCATGGGGAGTCAGGACACCACCTCGGCGCAGTTCCCAGGTCTCTCCAGGCAGCAGCTTTGCGATCCTGGGGCCCCTGC
This sequence comes from Cheracebus regulus, assembly GCA_963574635.1. NCBI lineage: Eukaryota > Metazoa > Chordata > Mammalia > Primates > Pitheciidae > Cheracebus > Cheracebus regulus. The sequence goes on from CAUYQU010008874.1 coordinate 31,707, forward strand.
CATCCTCTGTGTGCCCAGCAGAGCAGGCAGCAGGAGACAGCAGCCGACCACATCATCGGGGTCAATTTGTGAAGTACTGAGTGTTACGAAGCAGCAAATGGGGTGGGGCCGGGTCAGCAGGTCCCCACAGAGCAGCTGGGAACACCCTGGGGACAAGGGGTCTCGATTAGGACGTACTAGCTTAAAGGAGGCCACAGGCCCCTGCCGCACAGAGCAAAGGAGGGAGGTGGGTCGCAGGCTGGGATCACAGGGCCTCGTAGGCTGGTGCCCTTCCTGTCATGGGGTGGGATGTGATTTACAATAAAATAATGAATTACAAATCTTGAATTGGGTATAAATTATAAATGAGGTGAATAGTATTTAAAATGAAAGAAGGAATCCCAGCCTGGCCCCTTTTTTCTGAGATCTCTTTGGGCAGCTTACAGAAAGCTCCCACGGAGCTGCATCCTGGTTACTTCACCTAGAACACTCGACAGCTCCCACTCCTCCCAGCCTCATGTTCAGCCTGCCTCTGTGCCCCATCGGAATATGACTTCACCCTGAGTGGAGGTGAAGAGGGGAGGGCCAGCGTCTGGAGGTGTTCGGACAATGAGGCTACAGGATTTTCTGGTGGACAGGACACAGGTAGGAGGAAGAGGGGATGGACTGCACTGTGTGCCCTGGAGGTGGGCGGTGGGACTGGGGACCCGTTCTGGACAGATCAGTCTGGGCACCCAGAAGAGAGATCTAGAACTGGGGACTGCAGCTCATGCACAGAGCCTGCATGAGGGCTCACCCCCATACTGTATAAGTAGATGGGATTGGGGTCCCAAGCCGTGGAATCAGAAAGGCAGAGAGTGAAGAGCCCTTGAGGCAGGTCAGGGGAGACAAGGGCCTGGGCACCGTCCTCCCCCCCTGGGGTGCCAGTTTGCAGGAGAATGAAGTGGGGACAGCAGGTCCTAGAACTCTGGAGTCTGCCCCAGAGAGCCAGAAATGGGTCACCAGCCAGGGGAGGTGCAGCATGAAGAACTTCAGACACTCAATTTTTTTCCAGATGTGAGGAAGAGAACATTCCTTTGTTCATGGGAAGACAGGGCAGAAGGCAGAGCAGGCTGGGCCATGACCACGGCAACAGTAGTGTCCTCGAAGGGCAGAAACCTCAGTGCAGGCCCTGAGTCTCCAGCTTCCTCCTCTGGCTGCAGTGGGGGCTGGGGAAAGGCCCAGGACCAGACCTTGCCCTGCGGGGAAGCGGCCTGCGCAGGTCCCTGGAGCCTGGCCCGCTCTCCCCGTGGACAGCCTTGACACTGCTGGGGGTCCGTCTCACGTCTGAGTCTCAGCCTCCTCTTCCAGTAGAATCATACCTGCTGCTGAGGGGAACTGCAGGGCCTTGAGTGGTGACGGGAAACTCTGGGTGCTGCCGCACACAGCCCTACGCTGGGACCCCGAGACCCTCAGATGCCACCACCCACGCCCAGTTCTGAGCACTCCCACCTCCATGGGGCCCCGCCTGCGGCTTCACCGCCCTGACCTGTGACCCGCACCTACTTGATTTGGCCCTCAGTCTCCCAGCCTTTCTCTTGGCCATGCTCTTGCCAAGGAGCTTCCCCTGTTTCCCTGGAAACCCCTCATTCTTCTAACATCCCAGGGTGCTTATAGGACATCTAGCTCCGGAGTCCCTGACTTGATGGGAGACCCTCTGGTTCCTGATGACATGGGGGAGGGTGGGGCGGCCCTATGGGAGCCTCACACATTTGACTCACATAATAGCACAGGGTGAGAATCGCTTATCCCTTATCTGGCATGCTCGGTACCAGAAGTGTGTCACGTTTCAGACTTTTTGGTATTTGGAATATTTACATCATGCCTACTGATTGAGCATTTCTAATCCAAAGATCTGAAATCCAAAATGCTCCAACAAGCATTGCCTTGGAGCATCATCTTAATGCTCAAAAACATTTGGATTTTGGAACATTTTGAGTTAGGCATACCCAACCTGTAATAGTCATGAACAGAAGTAGAATACCAATAGCTAGAAAGGAAACCCTAACAATGAACAGTTGTATTGAGTTGCTTACTGTTTTCTGCACCCTCAGCTCTGAGTCCTGTGCAGAGATTTTGCCTGGGTACAGAAACAGGCGGTAAAACAGCTCCTAGTCTCTTCCCAAAGGAACGGACTTCATCTGCAACAAAGAGGTTCAAGTCTGAAGGCACTCAAAACAGTGGAGGCTGTGAAACCCTAGGAACAGTGATAAGATACAGGCTCAGCTAAGAGCTGGGAGGAGACATCCAGGATTCAGAACAGATATCTCACCGTGGTGTTCCCAGAAACTATCCCTTCAAAGGAGTCAGAATTTGATTGGATTTGTTTGTAGAGCCATTTGTACCCCAGGTCACTGTTGAAAACAATAGAGTTGGCAGTTAGTGGTTTAAGGGCTGAAAGTGATCAGGGAAAGAGGAAGAGAACTATGCCAAAATGACTGTCATCCCAGGGTGCGTGTGGCATATGCAAAGCAACACACCCTGAGGAGCAATGTCATAGGCTGAATACTAGTGGGGAGAGGGTGTTACTAGATAATCCAGCCACTAAACAAGCAAACAAGACCCAGTGGGAAGGAGTGCAGAAGGAAATAGTTCACAGAATTACTGCGATGTATTATCTAAGGTGTCAAGTGTTAAATACAGTGAGCTCCAACTTCAAAGCATCAGTATATCAGTATATTCAGCTCTCTTATTTGTTCTCTATTTTAAAGTTTAACTTCCTGGTTCTCTTCACCCCCTTGCCTCTAGTTTCAGTTAACAGCTTTCCCGCCAGTTCTAATCAGTAGTTCACATCTGTTCCCTTGGTCACCTGCTTTGACCTAGGTCACCTTTAGTCACCTGCTCTGTCCTGACTCATTCTGGTCACCTGTTCTGACCTGAGCCACATTTAGTTATCTGTTCCATAACCATCCTTCCCACCAAACTGTTCACCTGCCACTCTGGCTCATACCCCTGCTCCCTTTAAAATAACCAATTGGAATTAGCTTAGACTACAGTCCAACCCTAGCCAATAGAGGAATGACACAGCAGTAGCGGCTACCTGCATCGAAGATGAGAACCCCTCCCTCCCCTGTTCAGGTGTGCTCTCATCATTGCTCCATCCATGAGATGCACCCTTCTGTAGAAGTAAACTGCCTTGCTGAGAAAATTCCTTTTTAATTTATTTTTATTTTTATTTTTTTAGAGACAGGGTTTCACCAAGTTGATCAGGCTGGTTTCGAACTCTCGACCTCAGGTGATGATCTGCCCAACTCGGCCTCCCAAAGTGCTGGGATTACAGGCGTGAGTCACCACACCCTGCCTTGCTGATAAAATTATTTGAGTACTAGTTCTTTTTGGCACTAAGGAACAAGCATTTGTTTCTAGCATCAAGTTTGTAACAAAAAGGTATGAAGTATGCAAAAAAACGAATGTATGACCCATGTACAGTTGGGAGAAAAAAAACGAAAATAAAAACCAGAAACTAGCAACACTCCTGTGAAAAGCAGCAAAATTGGATTTATCAGAAAAAGACTAAAACAGTCATTATAGACATGTTTACAGAACTAAAGGAACCTATTACTAAAGAAGTAAACAGGCATGGTGGCACACACCTGTAATCCCAGCACTTTGGGAGGCCAAGGCGGGAGGATTGCTTGAGGCCAGGAGTTCGAGACCAGGCTGGGCAACATGGCAAGAACCTGTCTCTACAAAAATGTTTAAATTAAAAAGTTAATCAGGGGCCGGGCACGGTGGCTCACACCTACAGTCCCAGCACTTTGAGAGACTGAGCAGATCACCTGAAATCAGGAGTTTGAAACCAGCCTGGCCAACATGGCGAAACCCTCTCTCTACTAAAAATACAAAAATTAGCTGAGTGTGGTGGCACCCACTTGTAGTCCAAGCTACTCAGGAGGCTGAGGCAGGAGAATCACTTGAACCCGGGAGGCGGAGGTTGCAGTGAGCTGAGATCACACCACTGCACTCCAGTTTAGGTGACAGAGTGAGACTCTGTCTCAAAAAAAAAAAAGAAAAACGATATAATAAGGCTGCATCAAATGAAGATAGAAATTATTTTAACTGAAGCAAATGGAAATCATGGAATCTGAAAAGTCTAATTTTTTTTTTTTTTTTTTTTTTTGAGATAGAGTCTCTGTCTCCCAGGCTGGAGTGCAGTGGCACCATGTTGAAGTCCTGACAGGTGATCCACCCACCTCAGCCTTACAAAGTGCTGAGATTACAGCTGTGAGCCACTTCGCCCAGCCTAAATTTTAAAATTGGTAGAAGAAAGAATAAGTGGATTTGAAGATAGGCTGATAGAGATTATGCCAGCTAAAGAACATAGAGAAAAAAATAATAAAAATAAAGAGTCTTGGCTGAGCATGATGGCTTATGCCTGTAATCCAAGCACTTTGGAGGCCAAGGCAGGCAGATCACCTGAGGTTGGGAGTTCAAGACCAGCCTGACCAACATGGTGAAACCCCATCTTTATTAAAAAAAAAAAAAAAAATTCTCAGAAAAATGTGGGACACTGTTAAGCATACCAGCATATGTGTAATGGGAATATCAAAAGGAGAGCAAAGAGCAGAAAAAATATTCAAGGAAATAATGGCTGAAAACCTCCCAACTGAAAAATAGTAACTTATACATCCCAGAAGTTGAAAATGTTTATATTAAGAAAGAAGAAAGATCTCAAATCAATAAACTGACTTGTCATCTTAAGACACTGGAAAAAGAGCAAACTAGGCCTAAAGTAAGCAGAAGAAAGGAAATTATAAAAGTTAGACCAGAAATTAATGAAATACAGGATGCAAAAATAATGGAGAAAATCAACAAAACCAAAAGCTTTAAAAAGGTAAACAAAATTGACATCTTTAGCAAAACTGACAAAGGCAGAAGTATTCAAATTACTAGAATCAGAACTGGTCACACAGAAATAAAAATGATTTTAAAGGAATACTAGGACAATTATATGCCAGCAAATTTGGTAACTTAGATGATGTCTTAGTCCATTTATGCAGCTATGACCAAATATCACAGACTGGGTAATTTATAAATAATAGAAATTTATTCTAGTTCTGGAGGCTGTGAAGTTCAAGAGCAAAGTGCACCAACAGATTCAGTGTCTGGTAAGGGCTCACTCTCCACTTCCTAAGTGGTACCTTGTTACTGTGTCTTCATATGGTAGAAGGGCAAAAAAGGAACGAGAGTGATCCCTTCAACCTCTTTTTCAAAAGCTATAATCCCGTTCATGATGATGGAGCACTCATTACTTGAACACTTCCTATAAGGCCCCACCTCTTAATGCTATCACCTTGGGTACTAGGTTCTAACATATGAACATATAAACCATAGCAGATGAAATGGACACATTTTAGACAGGAACAAACTATAAGAACTGACTCCAGAAGAAACAGACAATCTGAATAGACCTATAATGAGTGAAGATGTTGAAACAGTAATTTAAAACAGGAAAAAGTACCCACAAAAGCTCAAGCCTACAAGTCTTCACTGCTGAATTTTACCATACAGTTAGAGAAGAATTGACACCAATTTTTCAAACTCTCTCAGAAATAGAAGAGGAAACACTTCTCAACTAATTCTATGAAGCCAGTAATACCTTAATACCAAAACCAGACAAAGACATCACAAGAAAACTACAGACAGACATCTCAGAGGCCTTGGAGGCAATGCCACACATCTACAACCATCTGATCTTTTACAGACCTAAGAAAAACAAGCAATGAGGAAAGGATTCCCTGTTTAATAAATGGTGTTGGGGAAATGGGCTAGCCATGTGCAGAAAGCAGAAACTGGACCCTTCCCGACACCTTACACTAAAATTAACTCCAGATGGATTAAAGACTTAAACATAAGACCTAACACCATAAAAACCCTAGAAGAAAACCTAGGCAATATCATTCAGGACATAGGCGTAGGCAAGGACTTCATGATCAAAACACCGAAAGCATTGGCAACAAAAGCCAAAATAGACAAATGAGATCTAATTAAACTCCAGAGCTTCTGCACAGCAAAAGAAGCAATCATTAGAGTCAACTGGCAACCAACAGAATGGGAAAAAAATTTTCAGTCTACCCATCTGACAAAGGGCTAATATCCAGAATCTACAAAGAACTAAAACAGATTTACAAGAAAAAACAAACCCATTCAAAAGTGGGCAAAGGTTATGAACAGACACTTTTCAAAAGAAGACGTATATGAGGCCAACAAACATATGAAAAAGTGCTCATCATCACTGGTAGTTAGAGAAATGCAAATCAAAACTACATTGAGATACCATCTCGTGCCAGTTAGAATGGTGATCATTAAAAAACCTGGGGACAACAGATGCTGGAGAGGATGTGGAGAAATAGGAACACTTTTACACTGTTGGGAGTGTAAATTAGTTCAACCACTGTGGAAGACAGTGTGGTGATTCCTTAAGGACCTAGAAATAGAAATTCCATTTGACCCAGCAATCCCATTACTGGGTATATATCCAAAGGATTATAAATCTTTCTATTATAAGGACACATGCACACGTATGTTCACTGCAGCACTGTTTACAATAGCAAAGACCTGGAACCAACCCAAATAACCATCAATGATAGACTGGACAGGGATAATGTGGCACATATACACCATGGAATACTATGCAGCCATAAAAAACGATGAGTTTGTGTCCTTTGTAGGGACATGGATGAACCTGGAAACCATCATTCTCAGGAAACTGACACAAGAACAGAAAACCAAACACCACATGTTCTCACTCATAGGTGGGTGTTGAACAATGAGAACACATGGACACAGGGAGGGGAGCATCACACACTGGGGTCTGTGGGGGGGGATTAGAGGAGGGTCAGTGGGGGGTGGGGAGTTGGGGAGTGATAACATGGGGAGAAATGCCAGATATAGGTGATGGGGATGGAGGCAGCAAACCACATTGCCATGTGTATACCTATGCAACAATCCTGTATGTTCTTCACGTGTACCCCAGAACCTAAAGTGCAATAAAATATATATACATAAAAGAAAAAAAAAGAATATTGATGCTAAATTTCTCAACAAAATACTAGAAAACCAAACCCAGCAATATAAAAAAAGAATACACATCATGATCAAGTGGGATTTATCCCAGGAATTCAAGGGTGATTCAATATCCAACATATAATTAATGTAATACATCATATCAATAGAAATTTTAATCACATGATTATCTTAATAGATGCAGAAAAGCATTTGACAAAATCCAACACTTTTGCACAACAAAAGACATTTCACCAAATGTGAATAGAAGAGAACTTTTTCAACCTGAAGAATGACATCTACAAAAAATTTATAGTTAGTATCATCCTTAATATGGTGAAGGGCTGGATGCTTTCCCCCTAAAATCAGGAACAAGATGAAGATATCTGTTCTTGCAGTTTCTATTCAACATTGTGCTGGAGGTTCTAGCCAAAGCAGTTAGGCAAGATGAGGAAGTAAATGGCACCCAAACGGGAAAAGAAGTAAAACGATTGCTATTTGCAGATGAAATGATCATGTATGTAAATAATACTAAGGAATACACTAAAAAACTACTAAGACTAATTAAACAATTTCAGTAAAGTTACAGGATCAAGATCATACAGAAATCAGGCCGGGCACAGTGGCTCACACGTGTAATCCCGGCACCTCTGGAAGCCAAGGCAGAAAGATTGCTTGAGCCCAGGAGTCTGAGATTAGCCTGGGCAACATAGTGAGACCTCATCTATACAAGAAAAAAAAAATTAAAAATTATTTTGGCATGGTGGTACACGCCTGTAGTCCCAGCTGTTTAGGAGACTGAGGTAGAAGGGTTACTTGAGCCTTGAAGTTTGAGGTTGCAATGAACTAAAATTGCACCCACTGCACTCCAGCCTGGGGCAACAGAGGAAGACCCTGTCTCCAGAGGAGGGAAAAAAGTGAAACAATCACCCTACATAATGGGAAAAGAGTCTGAGTATAGTGGCTCATGCCTGTAATCCCAGGATTTGGGGAGGTCAAAGTGGGTGGATCATTTAAGGTCAGGAGTTCGAGACCAGCCTGACCAACATGTCCCTGCCTCTACTAAAAATGCAAAAATTAGCCGAGTGTGGTGGTGGGCGCCTACTTGGGAGGCTGAGGCAAGAGAATTGCTTGAACTGGGGAGATGGAGGTTGCAGTGAGCTGAGATTGAGATCACACCACTGCACTCCAGCCTGGGCAACAGAGCAAGACTCAGAAAGAAAAGAAGGAAAGGAAGGAAGGAAGGAGAGGGAAAGAGAGAGAGAAAGAACAAGAAAGAGGGAGGGAGGGAGGAAGGGAGGCTGGGCGCGGCAGCTCATGCCTGTAATTCCAGCACTTTGGGAGGCCGAGGCAGATGGATCACCTGAGGTCGGGAGTTCCAGACCAGCCTGGCCAACATGGAGAAACCCCGTCTCTACTAAAATACAAAATTAGCCGGGCGTAGTGGTGCATGCCTGTAATCGCAGCTACTCAGGAGGCTGAGGCAGGAGAATGACTTCAACCCGGGAGGCAGAGGTTGCGGTGAGCCAAGATGGTGCCATTGCACTCCAGCCTGGGCAACAAGAGCAAAACTCCATCTCAAAAAAAAAAAGAAGAAAGGGAAAGATAGTTGCAACTATGATGATAAACTTGTATCCAGAATATACAAGGAACTCATACAACTCAATAATAAAAAGACACCCCAATTTAAAAATGGCTAAGGATGGGGCACAGTGGCTCATGCCTGTAATCCCAGCAGTTTGGGAGGCCAAGGCAGAAGGATCACCTCAGCCCAGGAGTTCAAGACTATTCTCTGCAATATGGCAAGACCCTGTCCCTACAAAAAGTCAAAAATTAGATGGGTGTGGTGGCACATGCCTGAGGTCTTAGCCACTTGGGAGGCTGAGGCAAGAGGATCACTGGGGCCCAGGAGCGCGAGGCTGCAGCAAGCCATATTCACACTACTGTACTCCAGCACGGTGACAGAGTGAGACCTGGTCTCAAGAAAATAAAAAATGCAACAATAAAGAAAAGAAAAAGAAAATTTTAAAAATAAAAAAGAAATAGAATGAAGCTAAACCCCTCTCTTCCACCATATACAAAAATCAAAATGGATTAAGATCTTAAATCTCAGACCTCAAGCTATGAAACTACTAAAAGAAAACATTGGGGAAATTCTCTAGGACACTGGTATATGTGAAGAGTTTTTGAGTAATACCCCAAAAGTATAGGCAACTAAAACAAAAATAGACAAATGTGTTCACATTTTAAAAACTTAAGAAGCTTCTGCACATGAAACAATAAAGTGAAGAGACAACCCACAGAATGGGAGAAAATATTTGCAAACTATCCATCTGACAAGGAATTAAAAACCAGAATATATAAGGAGCTCAACTCAGTAGGAAAAAAATCTAATAATTTTATTTTAAAATGGGCCAAAGATCTGATTAAACATTTTCCAAAAGAAGACATTCAGGCCAGGCAAGATGGCTCACACCTATCATCCCAACATTTTGGGAGGCCAGTGTAAGTGGATTGTTTGAGTCCAGGAGTTCAAGACCAGCCTGGCCAACATGGTGAAACCCTGTCTTTAGTAAAAATACAAAAAAAAAAAAAGTTAGGGCATTGTGGTGCTTCCCTATAGTCTCAGCTACTCCGGAGGTTGAAGCATGAGAATGCTTTGAACCCTGGGAGATGGAGGTTGCAGTGAGCAGAGATGGTGCCACTGCCCTCCAGCCTGGGTAACAGAGTGAGATTCTGTCTCAAAAAAACAAACAAAAAACATACAAATGGCAAATAGATATATGAAAAGGTGTGCAACATCACTGATCATCAGAGAAATGCAAGTCAGAACTACAATGAGATATCATCTCACCCCATTGAAAATGGCTTACATCCAAAAGACAGTCAGAAGCAAGTGCTGGCCAGGATGTGAAGAAAAGAGATGTTGTACGCTGTTGGTGGGACTGTGAGTCAGTACAGCCACTATGGAAGAGAGGGTGGAGGCTCCTTAGGAAACCAGGAGCCACCAGCCTGGGCAACACAGTGAGCCGGGGCAGAGCAGTGCATGCCTGCAGTGTCAACTACTTGGGAGGCTGAAGACCACTTGAGCCCAGGGGATCAAGGCTGCAGTGAGCTGTAATGGGTGGATTACACCCAGACTGCACTCCAGTCTGGGTAACAGAGCAAGACACTGTCTCAAAACAAACTACCGTGTGATCCAGCAATCCAACTGCTAGGTGTATACCCACCCAGAGGAAAGAAAAGCAGGATAGCAAAATATCTGCACTGTTTATCGCAGCACTTTTACAATAGCCAAGATTTGGATACAACCTAAGTGTCCCATCAACAGACAAATGGATGATGAAAATGTGGTATATATACACAGTGGAGCACTATTCAGATGTTCTGAATGAGATCCTGTAGGCCGGGCATGGTGGCTCACACCTGTAATCCCAGCACTTTGGGAGACCAAGGCAGGTGGATCACAAGGTCAAGAGACTGAGACCATCCTGGCCAACATGGTGAAACCCTGTTTTAGTGGGGCATGGTGGCATGCGCCTATAGTCCCAGCAACTCGGGAGGCTGAGGCGGAAGAATCGCTTGAACCCAGGAGGCGGAGGTTGCAATGAGCTGAAATTGCGCTACTGTGCTTCAGCCTGTCAACAGAGCAAGACTCCATCTCAAAAAAAAAAAAGAATGAGATCCTGTCATGAGCAATAAGATGGGTGGAACTGGAGGACATTATGTTAAGTGAAATAAGCCAGGCACAGAAAGACAAACTTCGCATACTCTCATTTGTAGGAGCTAAAAATTAAAACAATTTGAACTTACGGAAGCAGGAAGTGGAATTGAATCAGTCACCACAGGCTGGGAGCGGAAGTGGTGGCAGGAAGTAGGGATGGCTAAGGGTAGAAAAATATAGCTGGATAGAATGAATAGGCCGGGAGCAGTGGCTCATGCTTGCAATCCCAGCACTTTGGGAGGCCGAAGTGGGAGGACTGCTTGAGCCCAGGAGTTTGAGACCAGTCTGAACAACATGGTGAAACCCCATCTCTACAAAAAAAAACCGCAAAACTTAGCCAGTCATAGTGGTTCTTGCCTGTAATCCCAGCTACTCGGGAGGCTGAGGTGAGAGGATCACCCGAGCCTGGGAGCTGGAGGTTGCAGTGAGCTGTGATCGCACCACCGCACTCCAGCTTGAGCAACAGAGCCAGACCCTATCTCCAAAAAAACAGGATCTAGTATATTTGATAGCACAATGGGGTGATTACAGTCAGCAATAGTTTATTGTACATTTAAAAGTAACTAAAATAGTATAATTGGAATGTAACACAATGAAATAATAAATGCTTGAGGTGATGGATACCTTATGTTGGTATAATTATATATAATTATATAATTACCTTATAATTACATAAAGTAATTAAATATAATTATATAAAATTATGTATGAACTTATATATAATTTTGTGGTTATATATATGATTTTATACATATAGAGTAAATGTGGTGCCTGCCACCACACCTGGCTGTAGACGGTATAAAATTATATATAATTTTATGATTGTATACATATATATATATATATATATTTAAACACAGAGTCTCGCTCTGTCACCCAGGCTGGAGCACAGTGGCATGATCTCAGCTCACTGCAAACTCAGCCTCCCAGGTTCAAGTGATTCTCCCACCTCAGCCTCCTGAGTAGCTGGGACTACAGGCACACACCCAGCTAATTTTTGTATTTTTAGTAGAGACAGGGTTTCACCATCTTGGTCAGGCTGGTCTCGAACTCTTGACCTCGTGATCCATTGGCCTCAGCCTCCCAAAGTGCTGGGATTACAGGCGTGAGCCACCACGCCCAGCCTCTGCTAGAGTTTTACTCACCCCAAGCCACACGGACTAGATTTCTTCCAGTTGGGTTCCCAGGAAAGAGGGGTGCATGGGGGAACTCATACAAAAGAGGTAACACCTGAACTAAAACTTGAGGAGGACTTAGCCAAATGGAAAGACTGAGAGGGTGTCCCGGCAAGAAGGGCAGCCAGTGCAAAGGCCTGAAGGCTCCCATGTTGCACTTTGTATTGATCATGGCAGCTGCTACACATGTAGAGGAAGAACAGACACGGGTTCAGGAGCCAGACAACCTGGGCTCTAATTCCAGCGCTGTCACTTAGCTGCTGTGTGACTTTGGGCAAGTGACTTAACCCCTCTGTGCCTCATCTTCCTCACTTATATGGGAGATAATAAAAATACTGTACTTATCTCCCGTAATTGTTGCGAGTATTAAATAAATTAATACACGACAAACTTAGCATAACACCCACAGTCTTCCGGCAAGCAGCACAAGCTCCCTTCCTGCCCTGTCACGCCAATCACCCTGAGCCCCTGACGTGCACTCTGCAGGCAGCCTTCTCTTTGCAGAGTCCTGGCATGCTCTCAGCAGCTGCCTGCTTCCTCCCACCTCATCCCACCCCTTTCCATCATGTCCTGGGCTAGGGCTGAACCAGGCAAGGCAGAGCCCTGGGTGGGCACCTAGTCCTCTGAGTAGCTCCCAGCCCCATCTCTGCCCAATGGCCTCTACCTGGATCCTGTTACAGCCTACCACTTGGGAGAATGTGGGTAGCAATGAAGTTCCAAACTCAATGTCTTATTCCTGACAAAGGATGCCCTATCCCCAATACTCACTTCATTCAAATGTCAGGTCCTCACCTATAAGTAAACCACAGTGCATATGCCCCCAGAATTTCTCCATGTAGCCTACAGTAAAGCTCAGGCCTTCGTGTATTTACCTGGCCTGTGAGGCTGCTATAAGTAAAAAGCCGAAAATGAAAGTCCTCCAACTCTGCAAATCCTAAGGCAGCCTCCTGCCCACGCAGCCTGAAGGCAGGGTTGGCCAGTGTGATGGTTAATATTAGTGTCAACTTGATTGGACTGAAGGAAACAAAGTATTGATCCTGGGTGTGTCTGTGAGGGTGTTTCCAAAGGAGATTAACATTTGAGTCAGTGGTCTGGGAAGGCAGACCCACCCTGAATCTGGTGGGTGCAATCTAATCAGCTGCCAGCAAGGCTGGAATGTAAGCAGGCAGAAACATGTGAAGAGAGAGACTGGCCTCGAACATTCCTGCCCTCGAACATCAGACTCCACGCTCTTCCGTTTTGGGACTGGGACTGGCTCTCCTTGCCCCTCAGACTGCAGACGGCCTGTTGTGGGACCTTGTGATCGTGTGAGTTAATAATATATATATATATATTCCATTAGTTCTGTCCCTCTAGAGAACCCTGACCAATATAGATGTTGGTACCAGGAGTGGTTCTAGAGGAACAGAATACTAAGGAGGGAGTTATTTCATTGGTTTTGGGGTTCCTCGAGTTGGCTGCTTAATATGATTAGACTAAAAAATGCTAAAGACTCTACTTCTAATAGTATGAAGAACACTGATAGTCTTTGGAATGAATTGTTAAGAGAGTTATGCAAGATGAATGTATTTGACACTCCTGACTCACCGCTCTTGAGAGGCAGGTAGTTTAGTGACTCTACATAACACCTTTGACCACATGTGGAGAACCAAGGAAAACAATGAAGCTGGTGGTTTCTCTTAAGTTCAGTGGACAAAGTGATGAAAGAAAATGTTGAACTCAGGGGTTCTATTTCCTGGCTTCAGAAGCAGATACCGAGCCTCAAATCTGCTAAGATTGCCCTGAGTGAATCTTTTTTTTTTTTTTTTTTTTTTTTTTGAGATGAAGTTTTTCTCTTATCGCCCAGGCTAGAGTACAATGGCTCAGTCTTGGCTCACTGCAACCTCCACCTCCCGGGTTCAAGTGATTCTCCTGCCTCAGCCTCCAGAGTAGCTGGGATTACAGGTGTGCGCCACCATGCCCTGGTAAATTTTGTATTATTCGTAGAGATAGGGTTTTACCAGGTTGATCTTGAACTCCTGACCTCAGGTGATCTGCCCACCTCAGCCTCCCAAAGTTCTGGGATTACAGGCATGAGCCACTGAGCCCAGCCAAGAGTCTTATTTCCTGTAAAGAAAGAGCTGAAACTGGGGGAAACAGACATAAGCTCTTATCATGCAAGTGGCTGACCTGCAAGGAAAGGTGCATGCACAGCCTCACAGGTGTCTACTGTTGTAGTGAGGGCATTGACTGGAAAAGGATGGGACCCCTGCAACTTGGAATGGGGACGTGTGGGAGGACCCTGATGAAGCTGGGGATAGGGAGCTCATAAACTCTGATGAACCTTTTCTACCAGAAGAAACAGCTTCCCCATCCCCAGGAGTGGCAACATCCCCTCGCTGACCCATGCTACTATCAGCCTTTCCACATTTGTCTGAGGAGATAAACCCTGCACTGCCTGAGTGATGAACACCCCTTGTTGTAACCAAGTGCGTGAGAAGGAACGCCATGCTCTGAGTTCCAAATTAAGAGTCCTTTATTAGCCAGCGACTGAAAGACAGCTAACGCTCAAAATTCTCTCGACCCCAAGGAAGAGGCCTGATTATCTTTTATACCTTGATTTAGGTAGGGGAGGGGAGTATCTAGCTGAAGTGGAATTTTACAGCAGCAGAAAAGCAGGTTAGAAGAAGGGGCTGCAGGCACAGGTGGTCCAAGAAGGGGGGTGATCAGGCTCCTTCTACACAGTGATGAAAGGGAAACTTTTTTCTTACAATAGCAGGGGGCAGGTATGCCAAGCAGGATGAGGTTACAATGGTGACAGGTGCTAAGAACAGTATGCTTCAATGCCTCTAAGTGAAGCATGACCCAGTTATGCACCCAAAGGGGCTGTGTTAAGGAGGAGGAAGCCAGGTTGGAGTTTACAGCCAAAATGGAGTCAGTTTTGCTAGCCCAGGGTAGGTTATTACACCCCGAGGCAGTCATCAGGCAAGATAATGTTGATTCTCTTCAGGAGCTACCCCCAACAACCCCGTTTGCTTCTAGACCTATAACTAGACTAAAGTCCTAGCGGGCCCCTAGAGGTGAGATTGAGAGTATGACCCTTGAGGAGGTGCACTATGCTTGAAAAGAACTACTGAATTCTCTAATTTTTATAGACAGAAATCTGGAGAACAGGCATGAGAATGGATATTGAGGGTGTGGGGTAATGGTGGAAAGAACATAGAGTTGGATCAGGCTGAATTTATTGATTTGGGCCCGCTAAGTAGGGACTCTGCACTTAATGTCACACCCCAGGGAGTTAAAAAAATTCTAATAGTTTATTTGCTTGGTTAGCTGAAATACGGATTAAAAGATGGCCCACTGTGAGTGAGCTGGAAATGCCTGCTCTCCTTTGGTTTAATGTAGAGGAAGGGATCCAAAGGCTTAGGGAGATTGGGATGGTGGAGTGGATGAGCCACTTTAGACCTACTCATCCCAGCTGGGAGGGTCCAGAAGATATACTCTTGACCAATGCCTTGTGAAATAGATTTGTGAGGGCAGCACCTGCATCTTTGAAAGGCCCTGTAATTGCTCTTCTCTGTATGTCAGATCTAACAATGGGAACCACAGTCACTCAACTACAAAATTTAAATACAGTGGGAATAATTGGATCTCAAGGTAGCAGGGGCCAAGAAGAGGCACTCAAGCATCAAAGGCAAGGTGAGCGTAGCTACCATAATGGACAGCAGAGGAAAAGCGGCAATCAGAATAGTCTGACCCATGTAGAGCTCTGGCATTGGCTAATTAATCGAAGTGTTCCTAGAAGTGAAATTGATAGGAAGCCTACTGCATTCTTACTTAATTTATATAAGCAGAAAAATTCTAGGTTGAATGGACAAAAGACTAATTTGAATGATAAAAACAGAGAATCAGGGCCTTTCCGTCAATTTCCAGACTTGAGCCAGTTTACCGACCCAGAACCCCTTAAATGAAAGGGAGACCAGGTCCCCTTGAGGAAGGTCCCTGCCACATTACTGATAATTTATGCAGTGAATCTTTCTCCCATCCTTCCCCAAGGAGACCTCTGGCCTTTTACCAGGGTAACTGTGTATTGGGGAAAGGGAAATGATCAGACATTTCGGGGACTACTGGACACTGGCTCTGAGCTGATGTTGATTCTAGGGAACTGAAAACGTCATTGTGGTCCTCCAGTTAAAGTAGGGGGTTATGGAGGTCAGGTAATTAATGGAGTTTTAGCTCACGTTTGACTTACAGTGGATCCAGTGGGTCCCTGGACTCATCCTGTGGTCATTTTCCCAGTGCCAGAAGGCATAATTGGCATAGACATACTTAGCAGCTGCAGAACCCCACAGTGGCTCCCTGACTGGTAGGGTGTAGGCTATTATGGTGGGAAAGGCCAAATGGAAGCCATTAGAGCTGTCTCTACCTAGAAAAAAAGTAAATAAAAACAATAGTGCATCCCTGGAGGGATTGCAGAGATTAGTGCCACCATTGAGGACTTGAAAGGCACAGGGATGGTGATTCCCACCACATTCCTGTTCAACTCTCCCATGTGGCCTGTGCAGAAGAGAGATGGATCTTGGAGAATGATAGTGGATTACCATAAGCTTAACCAAGTGGTGACTCCAATTGCAGCTGCCGTGCCAGATGTGTTTCATTGCTTGAGCAGATTAACACATCTCCTGGTACCTGGTATGCAGCCATTGACTTGGCAAATGCCTTTTTCTCTATTCCTGTCCATAGGGCCCACCAGAAGCAATCTGTCTTCAGCTGGCAAGACCAGCAATATACCTTTACTGTCCTACCTCAGGGGTATAACAACTCTCCCGCTTTGTGTCATAATCTTATTCGGAAAGACCTTGATCACTTTTTGCTTCCGAAAGATATCACACGGGTCCATCACATTGATGACATTATGCTGACTGGATCCAGTGAGCAAGAAGCAGAAAACACACTGGACTCATTGGTGAGACCATTTGGTGCCAGAGGATAGGAAATAAATCCAACAAAAATTCAGGGACCAGGCTGGGTACAGTGGCTCACGCCTATAATCCCAGCACTTTGGGAGGCCAAGGCAGGCAGATCACGAGGTCAGGAGTTCAAGACCAGCCTGGCCAACACAGTGAAACTCCATCTCTACTAAAAATACAGAAATTAGCTAGGTGTCATGGCATGCGCCTGTAATCCCAGCTACTTGAGAGACTGAGGCAGAAGAATTGCTTGAACCCAGAAGGCAGAGGTTGCAGTGAGCTGAGATCATGCCACTACACTCTGGCCTGGGCGACAGAGCAAGACTCCATCGTAAAAGAAAAAAAAATTCAGGGACCTTCTATCTCAGTAAAATTTCTAGGGGTCCAGTGGTGTGGGGCCTGTCAACATATTCCTTCCAAGGTGACGGAAACCTGCGCATTTGGCCCCTGCTACAATCAAGAAGAGACACGACGTCTAGTGGGCCTGTTTGGATTTTGGAGGCAACACATTCCTCGTGTGTGTGTTACTCCGGCACATTTATCGAGTGACTGGAAGGGCTGCCAGTTCTGAGTGGGGTCCAGCACAGGAGAAGGCTCTGCACCAGGCCCAGGCTGCTGTGCAGGCTGCCCTGCCACTTGGGCCACGTGACCCAGCAGATCCAATGGTGCCTGAGGTGTCAGTGCAGACAGGGATGCTGTGTGGCGCCTTTGGCACCCCCCGTAGGAGAATCACAGCAGAGGCCTCTGGGATTTTGGAGCAAGGCCCTGCAGTCTCCTGCAGATAACACTCTCTCAGCCTGTTACTGGGCTTTGGTGGAAACTGAATGTCTGACTCTGGGTCATCAAGTCACCATGCGAACTGAACTGCCTGTCACGAACTGAGTGCTTTCTGACCCATCCAGCCACAAAGTGGGTTGTACACAGCAGCATTCCATCATCAGGTGGGAGTGGTATATATGTGATCAGGCTGAGCAGGTCCTGAAGGCACAAGTAAGTTACATGAGGAAGTGGCTCAAATGCCCATGGTCCCCACTCCTGCCACCTGCCTTCTCTCCCCGATCCTGCACTGATGGCCTTGTGGGGTGCTTGCTATGATCAGCTGACAGAGAAAGAGAAGACTCGGGCCTGGTTCACAGATGGTTCTGCACGATACGCAGGCACCACCCGCAAGTGGACAGCTGCAGCACCATGGCCCCTTTCTAGGACATCCCTGAGGGACAGCAGTGAAGGGAACTCTTCCCAGTGGGCAGAACTTGGAGCAGTGCACCTGGTTGTGCACTTTGCATGGAAGGAGAAATGGCCAGATGTGCGATTATACACTGATTCATGGGCTGTAGCCAATGGTTTGGCTGGATGGTCAGGGACTTTGGAAAAAGCATGATTAGAAAATTGGTGACAAAGAAATTTGGGGAAGAGGTATATGGATGGACCTCTCTGAGTGGTCAAAAACTGTGAAGGCATTTGTATCCCATGTGGGTGCTCACCAAAGGGTGACCTTAGCAGAGGAGGAGTTTAATAATCAAGTGGATAGAATGACCTGGTCTGTGGACACCACTCAGCCTCTCACCCCAGCCTCCCCTGTCATAGCCCATGAACAAAAGTGGCCATGACGGCAGGGATGGATGGGCTCAGCAACATGGACCTCCACTCACCAAGGCTGACCTGGCTACGGCCACTGCTGCGTGCCCAGTTTGCCAGCAGCAGACACCAGCACTGAGCCCTCAGTATGGCACCATTCCTCAGCGGGGTCAGCCAGCTCCCTGGCAGCAGGTTGATTGGACTGGACCTCTTCCATCATGGAAAGGGCAGAGGTTTGTCCTCACTGGACTAGACACTTACTCCGGATATTGGTTTGCCTATCCTGCACGCAATGTTTCTGCCAAGAGTACCATCCGGGGACTCACAGAATGCCACATCCACCGTCATGGTATTCCACACAGCATTGCCTCTGACCAAGGCACTTGCCCTACAGCTAAAGAAGTGTGGCAGTGGGCTCATGTTCATGGAATTCACTGCTCTTACCATGTTCCCCACCATCCTGAAGCATCTGGATAGAACGGTGGAATGGCCTTTGGAAGTCACAATTACGACTAGGGCAAAGTTCTCTAGGAGGCCGAGTATACTCTCAATCAGTGCCCAATGTATGGTAGTGTTTCTCCCACAGCCAGGATTCATGGGTCCAGGAATCAAGGGGTGGAAGTGGAAGGGGCACCACTCGCCATCACCCCTAGTGATCCACTGGCAACATTTTTGCTTCCTGTTCCCACGACATTATGTTCTGCTGGCCTAGAGGTCTTAGTTCCAGAGGGAGGAATGCTGCCACCGGGAGACACAATTATTCCATTAAGCTGGACGTTAGGATTGCCACCTGGACACTTTGGGCTCCTCCTTCCTTTAAGTCTACAGGCTAAGAAGGGCATTGCAGTGTTGGCTGGAGTGATTGACCCGGGCTATCAAGATGAAATCGGTGTACTCCCCCACAAGGAAGGTAGGGAAGAGCGTGCATGGAATACAGGAGCTCCCTTAGGGCGCCTCGTAGCATTACCGTGCCCTGTGGTTAACGGGAAACTAGGACAGCCCAATCCAGGCAGGACTGCCGATGACCCAGACCCTTCAGGAACGAAGGTTTGGGGGTCTCCACCAGGAAATAACCACGACCTGCTGAGGTGCTTGCTGAAGGCAAAGGGAATACAGAACGGGTGGGAGAAGGCAGTCGTCAGTACCAGCTACGACCACATGACCAGCTGCAGAAACCAGGCCTGTCATTGCCATGAGCATTTTGGTTAAAAATGGTTGTGCACATTTATACCTGTACTAAAAAAATCTTCATTTTATTTTTTCTCCTTTATCCTGTGACATAAAATTTATTGACTTCACATCAGCATTTAAGCATTGTTTCCTATGTGACAGCATTTGGGTTGAGGATTGGTGCGTTTCTGGTTGTATGAAGGATAGTTTTATTATGTTACATGTTAATTATGACCTCATTACTGTCTTTATTTGAAGATTGTGTATGACCTCAGATGTGTATGGGTTCAAGCTGACAAGGGTGGACTTGTGATGGTTAATACTGTCAACTTGATTGGATCAAAGGAAACAAAGTATTGATCCTGGGTGTGTCTGTGAGAGTGTTACCAAGGGATTAACACTTGAGTCAGTGGGCTGGGAACGCAGACCCACCCTGAATCTGGGTGGGCACCATCTCATAAGCTGCCAGCGCAGCTAGAAGATAAAGTAGGCAGAAAAATGAGAAGAGAGATGGGCCTGGCCTCCCAGCCGACATGTTTCTCCTGTGCTGGATGCTTCCTGCCCTCGAACATCGGACTCCACGTTCTTGTTTTGGAACTGGGACTGACTCTCCTTGCCCCTCAGCCTGCAGACGGCCTATTGTGGGACCTTGTGATTATGTGAGTTAATAAACTCCCCTTTATATAAAGTGGACAGCTACAGTGCCACAGCCCCTTTCTAGGACATCCCTGAAGGACAGCAGTGAAGGGAAATCTTCACTTCTCTATATATATTCCATGAGCTCTGTCCCTCTAGAGAACCCTAACACAGCCAGGACCCTACTGACCCCTCGTCTTGGTGCCCTGGCATAAGGCAAACAGCAGGAGTATTTTCCTACGCCAGCTGCTCTAACTCCTGCTGAAAATACTGCTCAGTCCCTGCACCCCAGCTCCCAACACAAACTCTCAGAGCAGTCACAGTGGCAAGAACATTTATTATAAAAATAGGTGGATAAAATAAATGTGCTTTAAGTTCTGGATATGCAACAAATGCTATTCGATGCTGTTTTGCAGTGTAGGCATGTGGCTCTGCGATGGCAGGTGGGCCCCTAGTGTGATGCACAGCCGCAATACTCCATGTGACAAACCTCCTGGTTCCAGGCAGAGAGGAGACACCTTATTCCATAGAACAGGATGGGGCTCCCACCCTGGGGACCGTACGAGTGGCTCCCACAGGCAGCCACCCCTTTCTGGCAAGCTGCGGCATTCCCAGGTGCAGGCTGGGGGAGGGCTGGCACGCCAGCATCGTATCGCTCTGGCTTCAGCATGATGTAGACACAAGACTGGGACCTCCCTGTGCAGATGTTCCTGACCCCATCTCCACCTCCAGCCTCTAGCCTCACTGGCAGTTCCCTGTGACCCAGCCTGTTCCACAGCCAAAGGGGGACCAGAGTGAACAATCACAGTGCCCCACACATATTCTGGGGGCCTTGGATCTCATGGCATCTGACAGCACCTCCCTGTCCCTGAGGGCAGCTGCACCGGGCCGGGGGCCGTAAGCGCACGATGCGTCTTGGTCACTGGCAGCACTCGGCCACATGCCTGAGCAGCTCTTCCCCTTGCTCGTCACTGAAGCACTGAAAGCAGTGAGGGCACTGAAGGTCCCCCTGGCCTTTCTGTGCTGCGCCAGGATGCCCATCCTCTGCAGGGGGTTCCAATTGCTGGGACCCAGTCCCAG
Organism: Cheracebus regulus; assembly: GCA_963574635.1. Lineage (NCBI taxonomy): Eukaryota > Metazoa > Chordata > Mammalia > Primates > Pitheciidae > Cheracebus > Cheracebus regulus. The sequence goes on from CAUYQU010008874.1 coordinate 53,042, forward strand.
GCCTCAAGCCACATGGCACCATAAGCGCCAATGCATCGGTGGCCAAGTATTTGGCAGTTTTGCTCCCAGCGTGAGTCCGGCAGGCGCCTGGCTCTTGAGAATCCTGCAGAAAAGGCAAGGGTCTATTTACATGGGCTGCGCTGAAGGTCACACAGCAGGCTCTCAGGTTCCAGCAACCAGAGCCGCTTCATCTATCCCTGAGTGGAACTGCAATCCCTCGCTTTGCTTCCTGCTGTGCCCAGAGCCCAGGCAAGGGCGTGCTCGGGGAATGACTGAAGAGATCACGCACATGCTCCCTCATGCACTCATGAAGACACAGGCCCTAGCGGGGTCCACTCCCCGACCCCTTGGTGGAAGCCCCGTTCTGTCGGCCCCATTGGCCCCAGGAGACCCGACTGAGAAGGTGGCCCTGACGACGTGGCCCACACACCACCGCAGCGTGGAGGCAGCAAGGCCCCGGGCGGGGAGCTGAGCAAACAGTGCCAACCCCATTCATGACCCCTCAGTCCACATCACGGCTTCCTCAAATTCACAGAGCCCCGAAAACCCACGTGTAGTTCTGTAGCAAGATGCTCCCATTCCTGCCCAGGGGACATGCTGAAGAATCCCTCTCCCAGGCCTGCCGTCCCAGCGACTAGGAGAATCTGAAATTGGGGGATGGGGAGCCACCCAGACGCACTCATTCTGTGATGCCAAGAAGGCTGCGGGGGCTGGGCAGGGGCTTAAGGCAGGGCCTGCTGTGGCTGGTGAAGCCTCCAGCGCCTCCTTGTCAGCCTGTGGGCTTAAGCGGGGAAGACAGTCCCCCACCAGGTTCCTCCTTCATGTGCGAGTACAAATGGCTGCCTGTGTCCGGCCCTCGGCTGCGAACTTAGTCCAGGGGTGTGTTAGAAGAGGCGCCCACATGACTCCCCTGTGCTCTTCGTCCAGAAGCCACTGAGGCCCAGCGGCTGCTCAGAACAGGGCAGCGAGGCTGGCCCTTGGCCCAGGGTCCCTGTCCACACCCTGCCAAAAGGGGCAGCTCAGCTTGGCGTCCCAGCTCCCGCCCAGGGTGCGTCGACTCTCAGAGGCACCACTACCTTTCAGTCTGTGTCGGGGGAGGAAGGTCTTTGAGTGGTGCCCAGGGCTCATTCCATGGCCAGAAGTGTGTTAGGTACTTGATAAGGAGCTAACAAACTTCGGGATTTTTTCAGAGCACAAGTCAGTGGAGAGAAGGGAAGAGGACAAGGGAAGCGGCTGCGGGGCACAGTGAGGAGCTCCATCACTTCGTACCCACGCCAGGCCTCTGCAAGGCATCCCCATGGCAGGAACAGCACTGAGCCCAGGGGTGGGGTGAGGGGCCTCTGGCCAGCAGGCCCAGCTCCATGTGCCAGGCTGAGCTGGGGGAGGTTCCTGGACACCCAGGGCCATCATATACATGTGACGGTAAGCGGGGCTCCTGCCTCACAGACAGGACAGGGCACGTATGGAGCTCACACTCTGAGGCCCGGGACATGCTCTCTGACTGCATGGCAGTGACAGACAGGGAGGTAGGACAGGCCCTGAGGACAGCCACCTCTGCTCACACAGGCCGCCATGCCAGCCTCCTCCACAACGAGATACAGTGAACAGGGAGGCTTTCCATGACCACGCCCAGGTGCTAGGCAAGGTGGCGCTCCCCAGAGCAGGAGGGGCTCACCGCCACCCTCGTCATCCGCACATAAGGGCCTTGGCAGACACAGAAAGGCTCTAAATTCATGAGAAGAAACACAAAGACACCAAACCGAAGCAAGAAGAAAAATGCCCTGATACTTGACCTGTCTCCAGGACACCTGGCTCAGCAAAGAGGCGACTTTTTCCTCCAGTTCCTGAATCCTACGTTGAGCCCGTTCACGATCGGCCCTTTCTGACATGAAGTCATCCTTGTAAGCAAGAATCTGAAGAGAGCCAAGACACGCATTTCTGCCCAAGGAAGGAGGAAGTCTCCACCTGGCCTCTCCCCCTACGCCCACCACGACCATTGCCCACTCAGGGCCACCAAGCCTTCAGCCCAGCCTGCCCCATGATTCTGGCCACCACTGGCTGGCAGACATTGGGCAGTGCCATCCCGCGCCCAGGGGACAGAACTGGCTGGCAGACATCGGGCGGTGCCATCCCACGCCCCAGGGACAGACACCTGCTGCTCCAGCATCTGCACCCGCTCCAGCGCAGCGTCCCGGGTCGCCCTCGAGGCCATCAGCTCCCGCTTCATGTCTGCACAGCTGTTTATTCTCTCTTCCAGCTGTCTGTTGAGCCGGGAGATCTCCTTCCTCATCAGCTCGGGCTCATGGGGGACCTGCAGCCCCCTGAGCTGGGCATGGAGCCCCCTCACGTATTCGTCCCTGCTGGCGTCGTAGCGCTGCCACTTGGCATTGAGGTCTTCAACCTGCAGAGGTGGAGCAGGAAAGCTCACGCGAAGGCAGCTGACAACACTGCTCTGGCCGGCGCCCAGTGTGAACTGTTTCCTAGCAGGGATTCCCAGAGTGAGGGTTTCCTCTTAAATGGAAGCTGCCCCTCCCTGTTCTGTGGAGCAGACACTCAGCCCACTAGAGGGTCCTGAGGCAGGGGGATGACGCCCGTACGCACCCGGCAGAAACAAGTGGAGTCGGTGTGACTTTTCTGTTAGAAAAGGTGCCTCCTGCTGGCGACTCCCGCATTTCCTTCACTGACGTGTGAGTTAATTTTAGGGGGATGGAGATGGACAGAACACGTCCTGTACATCATTTTAGGCAAACAAAAAAAAAAAAAGTACGGTCTCTAGGGACTGTGTGTCTCAAGCCATAGTGGCCAGAAGGTGGGGCGACCTCTGGACATCAGCCGAGGAATGAGCCCTCACTCACAGTTCGAAGACATGGTTCCTCCCAAACGAAACGTGAAAGACACTCACATGAGTCACCTTCTGTTTTAGCAGTCGGTTTTCTTCCTGTAACTTCTCAATAACACTCTGGACGGAGGTGGGCCTGCCTGTATGTTCTGACTGCATGAGGAAGGGACAGAGATAAGACACTGTCACACACAGCAAGAGGGGGGAAAGCTAGACCCAGAGACAGGCCACAGAGTCTCACGGCATCCCCCAGTGCAGTGGGCAGTGATCGTTCATTTGGCAGAAAAGCACAGCGGGGACAAGGGGCCACCTCCTCCCTGCCCAGGCCCACCCCACCAGGCCCAGGTCACAGCCCAGACCGAGTGTCTTTGGGCCACGTCACCTGTGACACTGTCCTCATCCCAACCTACCTAGCAGTTTCAGCTGTTTGTCTTTTAAATATGTGAAATGTAAATATTCTAAAGCCGTAACGTCTACAGGGATTGGCACACCAGACACAGCAAAGTCAGCTCACTGCCGGACATTTGCCATGATTGCAGACAGCAGGGAAGGCAGGAAGCTGAACCCCACTGTAAACCAGAGAATCTCCAGCGAGGGGGCCCCCGCCGCCCATGGTGGGCCTGGCCGTGCACCTGGCGACCTCCTTTGGAGCCCACGACAGTGTCCTGCCTGCAGACAGTCAGGTTCAACCAGGGAACTCTGGACCCAGCAATCTAACCTCTGCCCCATGGCAGGGTCAGGAGATTCAGTCACGGAAGCCACAACCCAAACCGACCCCCACTAACCACCACAGCGCTAAATGGAAAGTCTCATGAAGCTCATGTGTGCCCTAGAATTCTGACTGTGTCTCAGTGACATCATGTTTGAGATTCCCCTGAGTGACAAAGGAAGTTCGTGTCCTAACCCAGCCTACACCGGGAAGCCCCAGGTGACTCAGCTGAGCTCAGGCTGAGAAGTGACACTTCTTTAGAGACTGTGCTGAGGGCCCACCCTGCCACCGGCCCCACACCCGCCTCAGGCTGAGCCCTACGTGTGGCTCCTTTCAAATCCCCAGAGGGAAATGACACAGTGACTCAAAATCAGACAGAACACGCTGCCTCCGCCCAGACGGCACTTTTCCTCTGGCTTCTGAATGCAGCTGTGTTCTCTCTGAGAGGTTCCCTGCCTGGAATCCACCCAGCCGAGGCAGGCAGTTCTCAGACCAAGCTTCTCCCCACCAGGCACTTCAGCAAAGCTGCTGATGGGGTGGGATGTTCTGTCTGCCCAGAACATTCCAGAGCATGTGTTTCCACATAAACTTTGGTGCTGCCTCAGAGAACTGCCTAGAAAGGACCCGAGCAAGAGGCACTATGCCCCGCAGTGTGAGTGCAATGCGGCCTCAGTCGGGGTGAGATGTGCACGGGGCGCCTCCATCTCCCTGCCTGCCACACAGACCACCACGACCACCAGCAAGGTGGAGGGTGCCTGGCTCACGGCTCCCCACGGCACTCGGCACGCGGAGGCCTCGGGCTCACGGCTCCCCACGGCACACGGCACACACAGAGGCCTCGGGCTCACGGCGGCCCCACAGCACACGGCGCACAGAGGCCTCGAGCTCACGGCTCCCCTGCCCTTCCACCTAGGAGCTCCCTGGTTTCTCCTGATGCTGAAACTCCCACAGCCCCTCTCTCCCACTGGACCCACACAGAGCTACTGCCCAGATCTGGCCCATCCTGGAGGTCCAGTGAACCCTTCTTTGGCCCTCACTGTCACTGGGCGCCGCTGTGCCCTGGTCCTGGCTTTGATGATGAGGAGGCTGCGGCCCTGAGCCAGGCCTCCAAGCTGGTGGGAGGCTGTGCTGCTGGCAGGGACATGCCTAAAGCCAGCTTTGGAGATGGCGGCCCTGGCTGACCCTGCAGCAGGCGGGTGCTCACAGTCCTTCCAGGAGTTTTGGTGTGGAGCCTGGAGGTGCTCCTGGTCCCCAGCAGTACCTCTGGCTGTGCTTCAGTGTCCTCAGATGAGGAGGTGACTGCACTCCCGGGCAGCTCTGCCACCCCCAGCTCTTCCTCCTCACCCTCAGCTGAGGCACGTGAAACCCAAGTGCCATCACCCGCCGGGGTGCAGGGCCAGCTACAGGCCTGCTGTGGGGACAGTGAGGTGGCTGCCTGCTTTGCTATCACATTTCACATGTTCCATCATTTTAAAAGAAATCCTTGGATGAGCAGTTTTGCCGGGTCAGCCAACTCTCGTTACTGAGAACGGAAGTGGGCTCTGGGGCGCCCCCGATCCCTGTGATCAGGAGCCTGTGGGTGACGGTTGCCAGTGCACAGACTCTTCACCACAACTTGCTTCCACTGCAGCCTACCCCGTCAGGACTTCTGTCCCCCATGCTCCTCTGTGCATGCTGTCGCTCATCCAGACACTTGGCCAGATGCTGACACATGTGGGCGGTGGCGGTCAGCGTCCTCCGCAGCTGATGGGTCTCGTTGGCCAAGCAGCGGCACAGAGCGTCACTGGCGGCCCGGGCCCGCGCCCCCTCCGCCAGGCTCCTCCGCAGCAGGACGACCTCCTTCTCTCGCTCGTGCTGCGGCTGGCTCAGCAGCTGCTGCATCTCCCTGTCTTTTTCTTCCAGTTGCTCAGTAAGCCTCTCGACGTCCTAAGCGGAGGATTTAAAAGCGCAGTTTACTGAATAAAAGAACCAATGTCAAGAGCAAATGTTCAGAAAGCAAAAGGAAACCTGGCATGGACGCCCTATCGCTAGACAGCAAACACACTCATTCAGAAGGCAGACACTGGAACGAACACTTAACTCTGGGGTTTTTCGGGCTACAACGTTCTGTTCTAACACTTCATCTTAAATTCTTTTTTTTTTTTGAGACAGTCCCACTCCATTGCCCATGCCGGAGTGCAGTGCAGTGTTCGCCTCCCGGATTCAAGCAGTTCTCCTGCCTCCGCCTCCCGAGTAGCTGAACTACAGGTCTTTGCCACCATGCCCAGCTAATTTTTGTATTTTTAGTAGAGACGGGGTTCCACCATGTTGGCCAGGCTGGTCTCAAACTCCTGACCTCAGATGATCTGCCTGCCTCAGCCTCCCAAAGTTTTGGGATTACAGTTGTGAGCCACCATGCCAGATCTTTTTGTTTTCCTTTTGTTTTCTTTTTTTAGGCAGGGTCTTACTGTCACCCAGGTTAGAGTGCAGTAGCACAATGGTGGCTCACTGCAGCCTTGACCTCCCCAGGCTCAAGTGATTCTCCATCCTAACCTGAGTAACTGGAACTATAGGCACGTGCCACTGTGCCTGGCTAACTTTTTTGTATTTTGTAGAGTCAGGGTTTTGCTGTGATGCTCAGGCTGGTCTCGAACTCCTGGGCTCAAGCAATCCGCCCGCCTTGGCTTCCCGAAGTGCTGGGATTACAGCCATGAGCCAACACGCCCTGCCAAATTCTATTTTCACAAGCAAGTTCCTAATTTTAGATTTCATAGCATCAACACGTTTTTTTGAGATGGGGCCTCGCTACATATAGCCTCAGCTGGTCGTAAACTCCTGGGCTCAGGCCGTCCTCCCACCTCAGCCTCCTGAACAGCTGAGACTACAGGCTCAAGCCACCATACCCAGTTATCATCGAATTATCAAAGTGGCAATTCCAAGCACTTTTTTGACAGGAAAGGTAGAAACTTTACTGTCGTGGGTAGCTCCAAAAAGATGCCCACAGTGAAACCCCCAGGATCTGGGAATGGAGCCTTATTTAGAGAGAGGGTATCTGCAGATGTAATTAGTTAAGCTCAGGACAAACCGGATTCGGATGGGACTGGTGTCCTCATTAGAAGATGCACGTCTGGACAGACACACAGAGAGAAGGCCATGTGACAACAAAGGTATGAGTGATGTCTTGTGGCTACAAGCCAAGGAACACCAAGGCTTGCCGGCCACCACAGAAACATCAAAGAGGCAAGAAGGGGTCCTTCCCTAGCACCTTCAGAGAGCCGATGCCATGGTTTTCGGCTTCTGGTCAACAGAACTGTGAAAGGTTACATTTCTGTTGCTTGAAGTCCCCCAGTTTGTGGTACTTTCTTATAGCAGCTCTAGGAAATTAACACACCCAACCCTAATTACTTAAAGAATTAAAAGGCCGGGTGCAGTGGCTTACACCTGTAATCCCAGCACTTTGGGAGGCTGAGGCGGGCAGATAACGAGGCCAGGAGATTGAGACCATCTGGCCAACATAGTGAAACACTGTTTCTACTAAAAATACAAAAAATTAGCCGGGCGTGGTGGCGCACACCTGCAGTGCCAGCTACTCAGTAGGCTGAGGCAGGAGAATGGCTTGAACCTGGGAGGCAGAGGTTGCGGTGAGCCAAGATTGCACCACTGCACTCCAGCCTGGGCAACAGTGAGACTCCGTCTCAAGTAATAATAATAATAAAGAATTTAAAAGGGTTCTTAAAATGACATTTCTTTTTTTGAGACAGGGTCTTGCCCTATCACCCAGGCTAGAGGGCAGTGGTGCCATCATGGCTCACCGTAGCCTCCACCTCTCAGGCTCAAGCGAGCCTCTTGCCTCAGCCCCCTAAGTAGCTGGACTATGAGTGCATGCCACTCTGCCCAACTAACTTTTACCTTTTTTGTAGAGACAAGGTTTCACCACGTTGCCCAGGCTGGTCCTGGACTTGAGTGATCTGCCTGCCTCAACCTTCCAAAGTACTGGGATTACAGGCATGAGCCATCATATCTGACCTGACAATTCTGTAATACCTGTCCTTAAATTTGTGCTTTTCTATTTTCAAAGAATCTTCCAAAATAAACAGTCTATGAGGGAAGTGAAGCAGGCTCAACTAGTCCATCCCACAAGTGAAGAAACAGTTTCAGAAAAACCAGGGAGGACCCCAAGCTCTCCCCCCGAAGTGGCAGCAGAAGGGTCCAGCCTCTGTCTCTAGTACTTGAGGTGAGAAGGGACAGACCAGGAACCTAGAATGTTCTCATCACAACAGAACAAAATACTAAGCTATATTACTACAGGAACACTGATCATTATTTGTTTTTATTGATTGATTTTTAAAGACAGGGTCTCTCTTTGACACCAAGGCTGTGCTCTAGCCTGGGTGGCAGTGAGACTCTCCTCAGGGATAAAGGACTTCTGGCAAAAAATCTTTTTTTTTTTTTTAAATAGAGACAGGGTCTCACTATGTTGCCCAGGCTGGTCTTGAACTCCTGACCTCAAGCAGTCCTCCTCCTGCCTCAGCAGGAGTCACTGTGCCCAGGTAAAATGTAATTTCAGAGCCTCCTTCCTGCACCGGTCAAATGCAGACAGTAAGAGAAACAAACGATCTGTTCCGTGTCCGTGGCTCCTAGATCCCACAGACGTGGCGCTCTCTTACCTCCACACCCTCGTATTCGACACTGAGCCCACCCCCCACAGATGCCCAGTGAATGAGAGTAAGACTGGACCATACAGACACATCAGGACCTGGACTCTATGCGCAACTCATTGGGGCAGCCCAGCCCTGCAAAGGTCTGCCCCACTCATCTCCCCTCAGCAGCATGAGGACCCCAAGACCCCTCCAGCCCTGGGCTTTTGGCATTTGTCGCTGGCTCTGAAGTTGCAGAGATTTGTGCTGGTTTATCTGTCTGAGTGCCTTGTCCAGTTAGTAACAGTTCTTAGGACACAACAGCACCTCGACCACTGTGGTCAGAAAGCAAGGTATGTGCTGGAGTTGTGGCTTTACACACACAGGCGCAACACACAGACTAGTCAGCGACTGGGCTGACCTCTCTCACGAAAGCCCGTTGCTGGGACCCACAACCCACAGCTCCACGCCCAGAACACAAAGTGTAAAGAGCTCTATTAATAGTCTTGTGGATCGGCCTTAAAATAAGAGGCACAGGCTGAGCGGGGTAGCTCAGGCCTGTAATCCCAGCACTTTGGGAGGCTGAGGCCAGTGGATCACCTGAGGTCAGGAGTTCAATACCAGCCTGGCCAACATGGAGAAACCCCGTCTCTACTAAAAATACAAAAAAAATTAGCCGGACCTGGTGGCATGCACCTGTAATCCTAGCTACTCGGGAGGCTGAGGCTGGAGAATCTCTTGAACCTGAGAGGCAGAGGTTGCAGTGAGCCGAGAATGTGCCATTGTACTCCAGCCTGGGCAGCTGAGTGAGACTCCGTCTCAAAAAAAAAAAAAAAATTAAAAAAAAAGGCACCGTAGCCTCTTGGCCTACAAGGCTGCTGTAACAAAGTACCACAAACTTGGTGGCTTAAACAACAGAAATACATTCTCTCACAGTTCTCGAAGCCAGAAGTCCAAAGCCAGATGTCAGCAGGACCTTGCTCCCTCCCAGGAATCTAGGAAAGAACCTTTCCTTGTCTTTTCCACCTCTGGTAGTGGCCAGCATTCCGTGGCTGGTGAAACAATCCCCCGATTTCTGCCTCTGTCCTCACACGATCTTCTTCTCCGGGTCTTCACATGGCCTTTATTATACATTGCAGATGTAATAAATGAAAACAACTCTGCACTGCCACCTCAGTGAACCTAGGACTCTCGGTGATAAACCTCTCCATTCTTCCACAGGTCCTGTGATTGACCTCAGATTGGAGGAGGTGGATTAGTGACTGGTACCCTTATAATAATTACCCACATGAATCCAGTATAACCTCATTTTCATTTATTACATCTGCAAAGCTTCTATTTCCAAATCAGGTCAACATTCACAAGCTCCAGGTGGACAAGAATTTTGGGGACATGCATTAGCCTGGTACAGCCCCTTTTCTCGCCGCTTCCCAGGCAGCCCTTACAGAGTGCCTAGGTGGAGGCTACAGCCCAGCTCACAGCTGCTCCTATACCAGGAGTGGATGGAACTATGAGAGGACAGGAACAAACAGAAATTATAGGAAAGGCCAGTTCACCGAGTCCTGACTGCACGCACTCAGCAGTTAAGATGTGCCCTGTGGACACAGCGATGAGGCAGCAAGACTCTTCCTCTCTGGAGGGGGAGCAAGGCAAAGGGTAAGGACAGCCGGGCACGGTGGCTCACGCCTATAATCCCAGCACTTTGGGAGGCTGAGGTGGGCGGATCACCTGAGGTCAGGAGTTCGAGACCAGCCTGGCCAACATGGTGAAACCCTGTCTCTATTAAAAATACAACAATTAGCCAGGTGTGGTGGCGGGCACCTGTAATCCCAGCTACTTGGGAGCCTGTGGCAGGAGAATTGTTTGAACCCAGGAGGCAGAGGTTGCAGTGAGCTGAGATCATGCCACTGCATCTGGCCTGGGCAACAGCGAGACTCAGTCTCAAGGAAAAAAAAAAAAAAACAAAAAACGGACAAAAATGAACGCAACCTATTGTATAGGGTGTACCCTATGCCTGTCTATAAACAGTGTGGCAGAACAGGGAAAGATACACTGGAAGAGGCTGAGCATGGTGGCCCAAGCCTACATTCCCAGCATTTTGGGAGGTCAACGCAGAAGGATCACTTGAGCCCAAGGGTCGAGAAGAGGAGAGGAGAGGAAAGAAGAAAGAAGAGAAGAGAGAAGAAACAAGGAAGGAAAGAAGAAAAGAGAAAAAAGAAAAGAAGAAAAGAAAAGGAAAAGGAAAAGGAAAGAAAGCAAAAAGAGCCAAGAAAGCAAGCAAAGCTAAGCTAAGCTGAGCTGAGCTGGAAGGGAAAGCGGCTGCTACGCCAGGACCAGGCAAAGCCTGTGAAGCGGTCTCCAGAGTGGTGACGGGCGGGGTTGAGCAGTAACAGACTGCACAGTGAACTGGTGCCGTTATTCAGAAAGCATTCACTGGAGGGGCTTTGCAAAGTTACCCATTCGGGCCTTGTGTTACAGACGAGGTAAGGTCTCACGTCCAGCCGTGGCTGCAGTGAGGACCACAACTCGCTGGCCGGACCTTGCCGCATCACACACTGCCCACAGCTTGGTCCTAGAGGCACTGGTCAGCTCCTCCACACCTTGAGCCTCCGCCTTCTCTCTGGGAGCCCTCAGTCCCTACTGGTCCAAGGTTCCTGCTCCTAATGGGCTCTCTGACATGGCCACAAAGGAGCACAACCCCGACGGCTTGCTTCCTCCAATGGCTTTAACTCTGCACTGTACCTCAGTGAACCTAGGGTCTATAGGAGATGATAAACTGCTCCATTCTTCCACAGGTTCTGTGATCAACCTTGGACTGAATAATGGGATGAGCAATATGTAATTGCATAAGATACCAGATAAGGCCAGGCACAGTGGCTCATGCCTATAATCTCAGCACTTCGGGAGGCTGAGGCAGGAGGATCACTGGAGGCCGGGAGTTTGAGGCCAGCCTGGGCAACATGATGAGACCCCCATTTCTACAAAAACTTAAAAACTTAGCCAGGTATGGTGGCTCATAGTCCTGTGGTGGGCTCTTAACCTACAGTCCCAGCCACTTGGGAGGCTGTGATGGGAGGACTGCTTGAGCACAGGAGTTCAAGGTTACAGTGAGTTATGATGGCGCCACCACATTCCAGCCTAGGTGGCAGTGTCACAGAGCAAGACCTTGTCTCTTAAAAAACTAAACTAAATCATTAAAATGTTCCTTAAATAATTAAAAACCCTGCCCTGAGCATGGTGGTGCCTGCCTGTAATCCCAGCACTTTGGGAGGTCAAGGCAGGAGGATCACTTGAAGCCAGGAGTTCTAGACCAGCCTGGGCAACACAGCAAGATCCTGTCTCTGCAAAAAAAATAAACTGGCCAGGTGTGATGGCACGCTCCTGTGGTCTCAGCTATATGGAGGGCTGAGGCAGGAAGATCAATTAAGCCCAGAAGGTTGAGGCTGCAGTGAGCAGTGTTTGTGCCACTCCAGCCTTGGTGACAGAGGCCCTGTCTCAAAAAAATAAAAGTAAAAATCTCAAAACAAAACCTATATGCCTACATGTTGGGAAGACAGGACCAGGACCAGTCATGCTGGGACCACAGACCTAATTCTGTCTGAGGCTCCCCGGCAGTTGCAATAAGCTGCTTGGTCAGTGGCCAGATACACGGGACACGGGGACACATGTGAGCTGAACACCAGTGGCCACCAGACTGCAAGTGTGCTGCTCTGGGCGTGAGGTCCTTGCATTCTTTAACTGCCCCACCAACATTCTGGAGGTGAGTTCAGAGTGTCCCTCCGGGTCCTTGGTCTGCACTCCTCCGTGGCTCCTGGTGTCCACAACACTAAAACCTGTTGGTGCAGACCAGGTGACCTCTAAACTTCCCTCTGCTCTAGTCAGGATCTACCTTCCAGAATGAGGGACAGAGTGGAGAAGGGGTCACCTGTCTGCTCAAAGTATTCTAAATGATGTAGATACTGACAACCTAATATTAAGTAGAACTGCATACACAGCATGAGCGCAACCATGCCAAATGGGCACGCACCCTATGGGCAGGGGCAAAGCAGGAAGAAGGATGCCAAGAGGTTAGCACTAGTCACCCTGCACCATGGGGTTACATCTGTTTTTCAGATATTCAAAATTGCTTTCTTTTTCTAAAATCAGGCAGTGGGGGCAACCCTGGAAACAAAAACTATCTTTCGCAGGCTACTGCCTTTGCAGGCTCAGCTTCTTTCCTGGGAAAACCAGGATAATAACCATGAATCAAATGGAATAAAAAGTGCCAGAGTTCACCCAAATGTTTCAGATCCTTGCAAATACTGTCACACACAAACTGTTCCTCATACTGCTGTCTGGTGCTTACGGTTCATCATCAAAAACAGACATAAACATCATTGACAAGGACAAAGAGAAGAAATTTAGGATTTCTATTTTTAATTTTTTCAGACGAGGTCTTACTCTGTCACCCAGGTTGGAGTGCAGAGGTGCCATCTTGGCTCAACGCAACCTCCACCTCCCAGGCTCAAGTGATCCTCCCACCTGGGCCTCTCTAGTGGCTGGGAGCACAAGCACACACTACCATGCCGGCTAATTTTTTGTAATTTTTGTAGTGACAGGGTTTTGCTATGTTGCTCAGGCTTGTCTCGAACTCCTGAGCTCAGGCAATCTACCCACCTTGCCTCCCAAAGTGCTGGGATTACAGGTGTGAGCCACTGCGCCCAGCCTAGCATTTGTGTCCGTTATCAGACACAGGGGCCACATTTGCCATTGCTCCCAGCATAGAGTTGAAGTGCCACTAGTGAAAGACACAGGCATGGGTGAGGGCTGGACCCAGGGACTCTAGAACACAACATGAGTACACTGATCTTGGACGCAAGACAGACAGACAGACACACACACACACACACACACAGCATACACACCCCTCAGAATGTGTTTCCACACATGCACCTCAGAACACCCCTAAGAACCAACCTGAACACACACTATACACACACACCAAGAATTGCACCAACCCCGTCCTCAGAACTCAGTGCCTCCTCACCACCCTGCCCAGAACCCAGTGCCCTCCCAGCCCCCCAGGATCCAGCCTTCCCTTATCCCCTTCAGATCCCTCACACCCCAGGACAGAGCCACCTCACCTCCTCCAGGATTTGGTGTCCCCTCAAAGCCCCCAGGACCCGGCACCCCTTCACCCTCCAGGACAAGCACACCTCAGCCCGTGGTGTCCCCTTACCCCCCTCAGGACCTGGTGCCCTCTCTCCCCCCCAGGACCCAGAGTCCCCTCACCCACCAGGACCTGTTGCCCTATCACTCCCAGGATCCAGTGCCCCCTCTCTGCCCCAGGACCCAGCGCCCCCTCACTCCCTAGGATCCAGCATTTCCTCACCCACCAGGGCCTCCCACCCACTGTGGCCGCCTCACCTACCAGAGTCCCCCACCCACCATGGCCCTTCCACCTGAAAGGTGGAGCACTCACCCAGGACCCGGTGTCCCCTCAACCGCTAGCACCTGGTACTCCTCAACCCCTCAGGTCCGGGCTCCCCTTCACTCCCCAGGTCCCCTCACATCCCAGAACCCAGTGCCTCCTCACCCCCAGCACCTGGTGCTCCCTCAAGACCCGGGGGCCCCCTCACCCACTCAGGACCCGGCGCTCCCTCAACCCCCAGAGTCCCCTCACCCCCAAGACCCGGCCGCCGCCACACGCACTCGCGCGCCCGCACTCCCTCTGGTGCCCGCCCTCGCACCTGGCGCATCTGGGCCTCGGCCGCACCGCCCTCTTGCCGCCGCAGCTGCTCCCGGAAGCGCGCCACCTGTTCCAGCAGCGCGTCCACCAGGGACGGCGCGGCGTCCCCCTCCAGCGCGGCCAGGCGGGAGCGAAGTCGCGCGATGAGGGCGTCGCGGGCGGCCAGCTGGTCCTGCAGGCACCGCAGCCGCTGCCCGGCCTCGTGGTACAGGCCGCAGAGCGTGGCGGCTGCGCGCGGGCCCCCCTCCCAGCCACCCGACCCCGGGTCCCCGGACATGGCTGTGGGCCTGCCCGGGAGGCCGCGCGGCCGACGGCAACTTCCGCGCCCAGGCCCCGCCGGCTGCCGCCCTTCCCGGAACTTTCCCCGGTGCTCCCCGCCCACCCACTACAGCCCGGCCCCGCCCTCCCTCGGGCAGCCGTGCCCCACCCTTTCTCGCCCGGCCCCGCCCACCCCCACGCAGCCGCGCCCCACGGCAGCCCGCCCCACCCCTTCTCGCCCGGCCCCGCCCACCCCCGCGCAGCCGCGCCCCACGGCAGCCCGGCCCCGCCCAGCCCCGCCCCACGGTAGCCCGCCCCACCTCTTCTCGCCCGGCCCCGCCCAGCCCCGCCCCACGGCAGCCCGCCCCACATCTTCTCGCCTGGCCCCACCCTCCCCCGGGCAGCCCCGCTCCACGGTAGCCCGCCCCGTCCTCCCCCGCAGCCCCGCCCCACGGCAGCCCGACCCGCCCACTGCCGGCAGCCCGCCTCTGCCCCGCCCACCGCCGACAGCCCGGCTCCGCCTCTGCGGTTGGCACCGGTCCCCGAGAGTCGACCCGGCCCCCCAGGCTGTCCACACCAGGCTTATTCCAGTGGCCCCAAACACCCGCATCTGAGGAGTTGTTGGAGAGTCGAACTCAGTCCACTGCTGGGATTTGGGGATTCAGCAGCCTCTGATGGAAAGGAGGGCTCAAAGACAACCCCCACGTGTTAGAGCTGAGTGTGTGTCTGAATACCCCGTGAGGCTGCAGGTCTTGTGGCCACAGGAGCAGCAGAAGCCGGAGGAGCTGAGCTCGCAGCGCACCAAGCACGTGGCATGCGTTCAGTCACATGAGGACACTGAGTCCAGAGAGAGCTTCAACCCCTTGCCCTGCACACCACTTTCTTTTTTCTTTCTTCCTTTTTTTGAAACGGAGTTTCGCTCTTGTCACCCAGGCTGCAGTCCAATGGCGGGATCTTGGCTCACTCACTGCAACCTCAGCCTCCCAGGTTCAACCGATTATTGTGCCTCAGCCTCCCTAGTAGCTGGGATTACAGGCACCCGCCACCAGGCCTGGCTAATATTTTTGTATTATTAGTAGAGATGGGGTTTCACCATGTTGGCCAGGCTGGTCTTGAACTCCTGACCTCAGGTCATCTGCCAGCCTTGGCCTCCAAAGTGCTGGGATTACAGGCATGAGCCACCGACCCGGGCACACCGCTAAGGTGGCAAGCATGGGCCCCGGAACAACCTTCCTGCTAGATGCTTTTCTTAGAGCAGAGGCAGCAGGAAGCCAGCCGTTTCCACCTTTGCTTTTCCATCCCTTCTCTTCCCCAAAATTCCCAAACGATCGTGTTTTCCACAGCCCAGTCTTCCCCACAGTGATGCCCAAGCACATAGAGGGTCTTTCCCAGGTTCCCCGATCAGGATCGGGCAGGGGTCTTCCCTGCGTGTGCACGTGTCCACGGGCTCGTCCTGAGCAGCATCTTGACTTTCTCCCTTTATGTAATCTACAGCCAAGCTTGGGCTGAGCCCGGGAAAACACTCACAAGCTTGTAGAATCAGACAAGCCTAGAAGCAAAGTCAGAGCCAGCCAAGTGTTTATGGCCCAGACCTTGGGCTACACAGACCTGGCTTTGCTGTGGAAGGCTCCTTCTTACCCATCAGAGCCTGGGCTTCCTCTCAGCAGAAGGAAGGGCAGAGCGAGTGCCCACCCTACCTGTTGGGCTGTTGTGGGGACTAAAGGATGGAGTGCGCATGAATCGCTTGTCCAGCACAGCGGCTGCATGGCAAACCCACAGTCCACATGGCTATGGTTATGAACGATGGCTGGGGCACGGGTGGAAAAAAAACTGGACCCAGAGCTTTAGAGGCCAATGTGTGGCCTGGGGCAGGTCATCCCAGCGACTTTGAGCATCTGCCTCAACTGTAAAAGGTGCATTTTATAATCCACAGTCTCTCATCCAACACCCTTGGGGCCAGGTGTTATTTTATATTTAATTATTTTAGACAGAGCCTTGCTCTGTCACCCAGGCTGGAGTGCAGTGGCACGATCTCGGCTCACTGCAACCTCAGCCTCCCAAGTAGTTGGGATTACAGGCGCCTGCCACCACACCCAGTTAATTTTTTGTGTTTTTAGTAGAGATGGGGTTTCACCATATTGGTCAGGATGGTCTCAAACTCCTGGCCTCAAGAGATCCACCCGCCTCGGCCTCCCAAAGTGCTGGAATTACAGGCATGAGCCACCGTGTCAGGCCGCCAGGTGGATTTTAGAAATGAGGATCTCTGGATTTCAAACAGGTATATATAACTGGGGTAGCCCGCCTCCAAAGAGGATCCCCTCCTTGCAGTATCCATGCTCCTGTGTAGTCCCCTTCAATACATGGAGAGGGCCGACCTGGTCACGGAGAGGACACTGCAGGGAGGACAGAGTGTGACTTCTGCAGCTAGCTCCCACAGGCATCATGGTTACTGCCTTGCCCTCTTTTGGAGCACTTGCTCTAGGGGAAGCCACTCACCCTATCATCAAGTAGCCCTGTGAAGAGGTCCAAGGGGCAAGGAACTGAGGCTTCATGCCAGCAGCCAGCTGCTACTTGCCCACTGTGGTGAAGAAGCCACCTTGGGACTGCATCCTCTGACATCCTAGTCAAGCCTTCAGAAGACAGGAGCCCCCACTGACACTGACTGTGACTCCATGCGAGACCCTGGGCCAGAACCACCCAGCTAAACTGCTGCTGAGTTCCTGACCGCAGACAGTGGATGAGATAATACGTGTTTATTGTTGTTTTAAGCTACTAACATTTGGGATAGTTTGTTCTGCAACAACTAAAAGATGACTTAGTGCTCCCACTGGGACATGCGGCAGCACCACAAAACCAGATACAGTAAAATTTCTGCAGAGACAGGATGACCATTCAGACTGTGCAATGAATAAAGATAAAGATCAGAAAAAGCCTTGTAGCTGTTCAAGTCAGATTTTGCACCAATTTTAAGAGAAACATTTTGAGACCAGGTGCTGTGGCTCGTGCCTATAACCCTAGCACTTTGGGAGGCCAAGTTAGGAGGATTGCTTGAGCCCAGGAGTTGGAACCCGGCCTGGGCAACATAGCAAAACCCCGTCTCTACACAAAGTTAAAAAAAAACTAGCTGGGCGTGATGGTGTGTGCTTGCAGTCCCAGATACTCAGGAGGCTGAGATAGGAGGATTACTTGAGCCCAGGGTTCAAGGCTGCTGTGAGCTGTGACTGTGTAACTAACCCCTAATCAAAACTCTGGACACGAAGGCTCAGGTGAGCTTCCCAGTTTGGCAACACTCCAGGTACTGCTGGGAGAGTGATATCCTGTGGGTACTTGCACCTGGTCTCCCCCCGGGCCCTGCTCTATGTGCCTTTTATCCTTTGCTGATTTTCTTCTGTGTCCTTTTGCTGTAATAAATCATAACTGCAAGTCCTTCTGCTGAATCTGATGGCTGTCTTGACAACAGGGCTTTTTGCAGCAAATTCGAATTTGTGGTACATGGACCCTTGCTCCCAGCTTTTTTTGTTTCTCTCTCTCTCTCTCTCTCTCTCTCTCTTTCTCTCTCTCTGTGTGTGTGTGTGTGTGTGTGTATATATATATATATATTTTTTTTTTTTTGGAAGAGATGGGATTTCACCATTTTGGCCAAGCTGGTCTTGAACTCCTGACCTTGTGATTCACCCACCTTGGCCTCCCAAAGTGCTGGGATTACAGGCGTGAGCCACCGGCGCCCGGCCTTGCTCCCAGCTTTTTACCAACTTCCACCACACCCTTTTGCCATGTGACTTTGGATGCCTGCATACCTGCACTGGAGTAGACCAAGTCCATGTACCTGCCCACTCGATGCTGCATGGCCAGTGGGCATCAGCAGAGGTCATGCAAGAGGAGGCCTAATGCAAGACACCAGCACCCCAGAAGAGCATGCCCTTTGTAGCTACTGATCCCAGAATGGGTTGGCGGAGAGGACCTGAGCCCCACCCACAGACGAAGCGGCTGAGGCCTGCGTAGTCTGCCTGGCCCTGCTGTTTTCAGACACATCTGCACCCCTTTCTCTGGCTCACTGTGGACCAGCCGTTCTGAAAGAGCCCATTAAAAACATCAGAGTTCTCTCCCGCCTCAGGACTTTGCACTGGCTGCTCCAGTGCCTGGAATGCTCATTCCTTCCATTTTTTGCACAAGGGCTGCCAGGGGGTGTGGCTCACAGATGGGCACTGTGGCAGGAACTGGATGTGGGTGTCACAGTGGTCACAGAACAGACGGCTGGGTCAGCTCCCCAGAGAGAAGCCCTGAGCTGCTCAACAGGTCCCATGCCCACACTTCAGAGGCAGCGCTGCCATGCCTGCCTCCTGGATCACCTCTTGCTGTCCCATGGCCTCTATGGGGCTCCTTTCTGGCACAACCTCACCTCCAGGCTCCCCAAGCTCCAACTCAGCAGGGACGTAGGAGGTTGACAGGAGCAGGCAGGGCATGGGAGGGCTCAGCAGGGGTATGAGGGTGGGCAGAGCCCCCCACCTGACTCACCCTTTCTCTTCCCCTCCTCCTCTGGGCACCTTCTTTGACTCCCAAAGGCTCCCGGCTCAGATCCCACCATCTTCCTGGTTTTCCTTCGGAGAACTCAGGAAAGACAAAGACCAGTGGATAAAGACCAGAAGAGGCCGGGCGCACTGGGAGCACCAGGCACAGTGGCCCACGCCTGTAATCCCAGCACTTTGGGAGGCGGATCAAGAGCTCAGGCGTTCAAGACCAGCCTGACCAACATGGTGAAACCCCATCTCTACTGAAAATACAAAAAAATTAGCCGGCCGTAGTGGTGGGCACCTGTATTCCCAGCTACTCGGGAGGCTGAGGCAGGAGAATCACTTGAATCCGGGAGGTGGAGGTTGCAGTGAGCTGAGACTGTGCCACTGCAGTCCAGCCTGGGTGACAGAGGGTGACTGCATCCCAACAACAACAAAAACCTCCTAGGCAGAGGGTCTGGCAAGTGCAGAGCCCCAGGGACCTGTGTGGGGCCTGATCAAGCCCCTTGGAGGAGTCCAGAGTGGCTGGAGTGGAGCAAGCAGGGGAGGGACTGAGCGGCCATGGGAGGGACCAGGACAAACTGAGCCGCAAACATCCCCGTCACCCGGCCCAGCCCATGGACGCGAAAACACGCAAGAGCAGGCCAGCCTCCAGGAGGAGCAGGGGTCTTACCCCACACAGGGGTCCCGGCTCAGAGCCGCAGCCTTCCCTAGCTCCCGTGCCCCGGGGCCTTGGGAAATCATCCTGCTCTTTGCCCTGTCCTGAGCCAATGCATTTGCCTTGGACAGAGCTTAGGAACGGAAAAGTGAGGGAGCAGCTGGCAGCCACCATCGCATTTGCTCTCAGAAGGCAAGACGAGGCAAAGAAAATTCCAGAACCCATTTAAGCGTCTGGGACTCCCGGTCACCGTGGGCTACCGGCAGGCTCAGGAGCACAGCGGGTAGAGAAGGGTGTCTGGAGTTTCGCGAGGTGTTCGGGCTGTGCGGCCCCGCGCCCTGGCAGGACGCTGCTCTCCCGCCGGCGGAAGCGGGGCGCGCTCGGGGCTGCGGGCAGCGGGGGCGCAGGGGAGAGCCAGGGCGCGGACGCCGAGGAGCGGCAGGCTTGGGACTATCCGGGTGGGCGCAGCCCCGGGGTCCCGTGGCCCCATAGGCCCATGTACAGGAAGAACCCGGGACACGCGCCCAGAACCGTCTCGTGACCCAGTGATGAAACGGGATCAGCACTCAGTTCCCAGTCGGCTCAGTGCGGGGTCCGGGACCTGGCGCGGGGGTGCGCCCAAGCCCCCGACGTGTCCACGAGGAGGCGTGTAGACCCTCGGACCCCGGACCAGGCCTCAGGCAGGAGGCGAGCGTGAGAGCCCCGCCCAGCCCCGCCCCGCAACCCGCGCACCCCAGCCCATCCCCGCCCTGCAACCGCGCCCCCAGCCCCTCCCCGCCCCGCAACCCGCGCCCCCCCAGCCCCTCCCCGCCCCGCAAGCCGCGCCCCCCGGCCTCTCCCCACCCGCAACTCACGCCCCTCAACCCCTCCCCGGCCTGCAAGCCGCGCCCCCCAGCCCCTCCCGACCCTCAACCCGCGGCCTCCGGCCCCTCCCCGCCCGAACCCGCGCCCCCCGGCCCCTCCCGGCCCCGCAAACTATGGCCGGCCGGGTGCCCGGACCCTCGCCCCCAGCACCTCTCCACGCTTGCGTTCGAGCGGTCTCCACGTTTCTCAGAGGAGACCCTCTCTGTTCCTCAACCTGGGCCCCTGAGCTCTGGGCGGAGTTTGTTTGTTTGTTTGTTTGTTGACTCTCGCTCTGTCGCCCAGGCTGGAGTCCAGTGGTGCGATCTCGGCTCACTACAACCTCCATCTCCCGGATTCAAGCAGTTCTTCTGCCTCAGCCTCCTGAAGCTGGAATTACAGGTGCACACCACCATGCCCAGCTAACTTTTGTATTTTTAGTAGAGATGGGGTTTCCACATGCTGACCAGGCTGGTGGTCTTGAACTCCTGATCTCAAGTGATCTGCCCCCTGCCCCTCCCAAAGTGCTGGAATTACAGGTGTAAGCCATTGCATCTGGCCTATTTTTACTTTTTGAGACAAGGTCTGGCTCTGAAGCGGACTGGAGGGAGTGGCTCCATTTTGGCTCACTGCAACCTCCACCTCCTACCTCCCGGGCTCAAGCAGTCTCCTGAGTCGCTGGGACTACAGGTATGTTCCACAACACCAGGCTAATTTTGGTATTTTTTGTAGAGAAGGGAGTCTCACTATGTTGCCCAGGCTGGTCTTGAACTCCTGGGCTCAAGCTGTCCTCCCGCCTCAGCCTCCCAAAGTGCTGGGATTACAGGCGTGAGCCACCACCTGGCTCCATAATTCTTTTACTTCCTCAATGCTAGGCCTCAGAGAGCTTCCTAGCCACACTATGGGAGAAAACTTTTTCCTGAATCCCCTCAGCTCAACAGCTCATGCCTCCTGGATTAGCAGGGTCTGGAGAACTTGCTCCTTCTCCTGGGGGGCCAAGAGGGATGGCAGTGCTGTGGCAGGGGCCAGGCAGTGTTCATAGGACCTCTGAGCACAGATGTGCGGGAGGTCAAGGAGGGAGATTTCTGGGGAAAGAGCATTCCAGGCAGAGGGAACAGCCCATGGAGGGGCCCAGAGGCAAGGGTGTGTCTGCCAGTGCAGAGAGCAAGGAGACCCTTGTGACTGGAGCAGAAGTGGAAAGGAGGAGGGCCAGGGCCCAGGTCATGGAGGCTTTGTAGATCACTGAGGAACTCTGGCTTTTCCTTGGAGCACAATGGGAGCTCTGCAGGGTTCTTGGGAGAGGAAATCCAGAAAAGAAGCAGTGGTGGCTTGGCCACAAGCAGTGGTCTTGGAGAGGGTAAGAAGCCACCAGGTTCTGGGGGACTTCTGAAGTGGAGCCAGGAATTCCTAATAATGACAGAATCAGCATAGTCATGACTCCCGCTCTCCCAGACATCCACACCGTAATTCCCAGGATTTGTGAATGTGTTACCTTCCATGGCAAGGGAGAATAATGGCAGCAGATGAACTGAAATTGCTAATCAATTACCCTTAAAATAGGGAGCCTACCCTGGGTCAGCAGGTGATCCCAGTGTCATCACAGGGCCCTTCAATGCGGAAGAGGGAGGGGGACGAGAAGGCCAGAGTAGTGCAGTAATGAGAAGGATTTGACCCACTGTTGCTGACTTTGAGCCTGGAGGAAGGGGCCGCAAGCCAGGGAATGCAGGTGGCCTCTAGAAGGTGGAAACTGCCAAGAATGGATACTGCCCTAGAGCCCCAGGGAGAACCTGGCCCTGCCAACACCTTGACTTTAGCACAGGGAGACTCTTGTTGGACTTCTGGCCTCTGTAAGTATCAGATAGTGACTTTGTGTTGTTTTAAGCTGCTGAGTTTGAAGTACATTTTTCCTGCAACCACAAGAAACTCAAACTGACCGGGGCGAGGTAGGTGTTAGGGAAGGTTAAAAAGGACCTGAAGTCCTTGGCCTAGCAGTGGGTAGGGTAGGTCTGCCCTCATCTGGAACAGGGAGGCTGAGGTTGGGGATGGGGCATTTGAGAGTGTTTGGGGCATCGTAGGCAGTGACCTGATAGGTTTCAGTATCCCCCGGGTCTGGGGCAGTGCTGCACAGGGGAGGGCCCTCAGGTGACTGTGGAATAAATGAATAAGTGAATGAATGATGCATGCATGCATGAATGAATGCTTAGCTGCTCAGTAAATATATGTGGTATGCATGCGTGAATAAGTGGAGAGGCTGAGCTGTGACCCCGGTATCAGGAGTTGCCTGGGGTGGGTGCCAGGAGAGGGTGGGTCACAGCTATGCCTCTTGCCTGTCTTCAGACCAGCTCTAGGGGAGCAGCCCAGTGGACAGGTCTGGTGGCCCCCAGGACAGAGGGCAAGGCTCCCCATACCCCTAAACCCAGGGCTCATGTGCCCCACCAAAGACTCAGTGAAGGCAATGGGGACTGCCTTCCCCCAGCCAGCCCCCTAGCCCAGTCCTGCAGGCCCTGGCCTGCCTGTCGTACACACCATATCCCTGGAAGCTGTTTCATGATCATTATTTTTCTCCATCTTGCCCCGTTTCCTCATCTGCCCCGGCCCCAGAGAGAGGCTTCTAGAAGGTTCTGAGCCTTCCTATGGGAGCAGAGGGACCTTAGAATTTGGACAGCCCTGGCTTGGGCCAAGGAGCCAGCTCTCGGACCCTCAGCCTCTTCTGTGAGCCCTTTAGGAGTGAGGGGTTAGCAGAGCAGGGCTCTCCCAGCCAGCATCCCAAGGGCCTAGGAGGAGTGAGAACCCAGGGGCACTTATTGGCCTGGCACCTCTGACAGACTCCAATGATGGGTAGGTGTGGCTCATGGCAGCTGAGGACGGATGGGCACAGCAGGAAGCCTCCACAGCCCCCGAGGGGGAAAGCCTGGTGTGTGGCCTGCAGGCCCTGGTAGCCTTGACAGATCTCCCCACTCTCCAGCCTTCAGTGAAAAGAAGCCACAGCTTGCTTTTGTCATGTGTTAAAAACATCTGTAGGCCGGGCACAGTAGCTCACACCTGTAATCCCAGCACTTTGGGAGGCTGAGGCGGGCGGATCACGACGTCAGGAGCTCAAGATGGTGAAACCCTGTCTCTACTAAAAGTACAAAAATTAGCTAGGTGTGGTGACATGTGCCTGTAATCCCAGCCACTCGGGAACCTGGGAGGCAGAGGTTGCAGTGATCCGAGATTGTGCAACTGCACTCCAGCCCAGGGGACAGAGCAAGACTCTGTCTCAAAAAAAAAAAAAAAGACATGTGTAGCAAACATCCATGATAGCTGGCATGTGCTGCATTCTCTGCTCCCAGGCCACCTCATCTGGATGAGGGTGATGTGCCCGGAAGGTGGAGGTGTTGCCCAAGAGAGCCCTGAGCTGCACCGCCCCTGGGCTAGGTGCTGAGGTGGCTCTTGGGTCTTTGGTGGTTCCCGTTCCTCGTCAGAGCCGTTTTCCTCCTCCAGAAGCCGATATCCTGGCCTCCTTCCTGTCCCCCCCAGCCCCTGCACACACAGAGGGGCATGTCTCTATTGTAGAGCTGATGGCCCCACAGAGTCGTGGGGTGTCCCTTATGCTGTACTGAGGCGCAGAATCCGAGAAATAAAGAGACAGGACACAGAAGTACAAGGAAAACGCAGCTGGGCTCGGGGGGCCACGCCACCTATGAGCAGTCAGGCGAGGCCCTGAACGTCCCGAAGCGGGAGTATTTCTTGTGTACAGGTTAGGGGGCAGGGCAGTGAGTGAAGTCATCTTTAAGGATAGTGATAGGGTCGTGAGCAATAAAACATGGGGTCCACCCCCATTAGGTCACCTAGGCCAGGAGGTGGACAGTGCACAGCAAGGGGCCCATTCCCATTAGGTCACTGAGGCAAGGGCCGTGTGCAGTAGGGGGTCCACCTCCATTAGGTCACCGAGGCTTGAAGGTGGGTCGTGCGCAGTGAAGAGGGTGCAGTGTGCAATACCTCTATCTGTGGGCACACTACTTCTAAGAAGATTTATAGGAGGATGCTTTAAGTCACATAGTAGTGACAGAGCTGTCAGGGTCTACGCCACCTGCTGGCAGCTTCCAGTGAGTTCTATGGGAAGATGCTTTTCGAGCAGCACAGTAGCAAGAGCTGATAAAGTTCACAGTCACCAAGGTGGATTGCCGGTCTGAGGACAGCCTTCCACAAGAACTGGAGCAAGGTCCTACAGCTCCTTTATCAGGAGGAGTGGCTCTCGCCCCAAGCCTGCCACACAGCGGGT